>JAQNCA010000011.1:7083504-7097508 GCA_029783725.1 Acanthurus tractus
GGGGGATCATCCACTGCAACAATACCACATCCACAATCACTGTACTCTGGGAGAGAGGGATTCATGCAGAAACAGACTGGATGGAAGGGAAGCGAGGAGCTTGCACCCTTTGTCACATCATGTCATGTCACAGTTTGATTTCACGCACGAGTTGCGGGCACAGTCCAAACTGTGTGTCCACGTCTCTGCCTGTCTGTGTCACATCTGAGTCAGGGCCTTCACCTCTGCTCTCCTCCTCCGCCAATTATTTTCATCCCATCAGGGATCTTTTCCAGAAGAGTCCTGCTGTCTGACTGAGTGAATGTTGCCTCTTCCATCTCCCTCGCTGCATTGTTACATCCCAACATCACAACACCGCTCCTCTGTTGTTTGTCTGTTTTAAATGTACGAAACACTCTGTGTTCACTCAGCTCCGTTGTGGGGTTGTGGGGTTAGGGTGACAGGGTGATGTGAAAGCACCGATCAGCTATGGGAAACATTATTAAGGGTGTAAGAGGTAAAAATGAAAGAAAATGGACAAAGTCAAGACAGCCTCCGAGTTAAGTTGCTTGTCCGTTTAATTTGCTCGAAGCACCTCGAAACAGGCCAGCGGTCGTGCCTGTGACTTTTGACAAAACATGGGAGACAAAGGCAGGAAATCTGTCTCGAGTGCTGTGTTTGCTGGCCCTCCTCCTGACTGATGCATGATGTGATCAGTCTCCTTCAGTAATGACTTAAATGGATGCACTCTCAAGGACGGTGCATCACAGAGGGAGGGATGTGTGTCCTGGTGTGTGTGTCCTTCTGCGGCGCTGGCCTCAGCATCACCCCACCCGGCCCGCTGATTACCTGCTGACCCAGAGAACTAAAGCAGCTTTGTGTCTCATCATCGCATTGTGCTCAGTCAGAGGAGAGAGAGAGAGAGAGAGAGGCAGGTGGATTCAGTGTTTGTCTGGATCTCATCTCAACAATATTCAGCATTCGACTTGAAATCACTAAGTCCCCCTCGCTGATCTGATTAGGGAGCCCCCGGAGCTGACCTCCTCAGTATGGATCAGAGATTCCAGGCTTCAGGGTCAGAATGGAAGCGTGATTTTCGTCGGTGCCTCCAAAAACAAATGTAATCCTGTAAGGCACTCACAGTCGGGCGTGATTTTGCCCCAGAAATGTTGCTGTTATGCAACTTGAGATTTGGTGACCCCTGTTTTCAGTCTGATCAGGGAAACATATGATGTGCGTCTCGGCAGATGGCGTGGTGCGGTTATGTCATGTCAAAGAGATGCGGCGTCATCCGAGGGGCCTGTGATTGAACAGAGAGATTCACACATCAAAGAGCATCATAACGATGCACGTGCAGAGAGCAGAGACACATGAGCAAACATGATGATACACCGATGACACTGCATGGATAGATACCCTGACCCTACTCTCTGTGATTGACTTCATCGGTGTCTTCTGAGTGGATGTGACAACTCTTGTGTCATATTAGGTGTCTGGTCATTAATATTTTTTTCTCAGCAGAGCCTCAAATCTGTGTACAGAATCCAAAAATTACATAACTCATCCTCAGCACGTGTCGACCCTCAGGAACAGGGAGGGCTCGAGGGCTTGCTGTGCTCTCACTGCTCACACACTCTCTCTTGGCTCATTATCACTCGGCAGTTTAAACCGGTGTTGTTATCAGCTCCGCGTTGTCAAGACAGGAAATCAGAGGCTGTCCCTGTCTCCCTTGAATAATATAGCCGCGCAGGCCGGGACGGTGTGAGCTCATGATGCTTGTTTATGATGTTTGACTGAACAGAGCTGCAGTTCGGCACGCTTGGTTGTGTACAGCAGCTCACACGTGGATTCATACACATGGATCAGCTGTAAATCGTTTCTAATCACTTGTGTTTTACACCTGTGATGATGCATGACTATGTGTGTGTGTGTGTTCCTGTCATTGCCTCATCGCTGCGTTGTGGTGATAAAACACTGCGTTCATGTGCAGTAATGGATGTCACTGTCTCTCTGTCTCTTTCAACTCCACCAGCGTTGTGTTGTTGTGTGCTACAAGTACGCAGAGCCAGCAGGATTCTCCTCCTCCTCCTCCTCCTCCTCCTCCTCCTCCTCAGTCCATCTAGGTTTCTTTTCACCAGAGGAGATGAATAATGTATGCATCAAGCTGTGTTGCAAAATAACAGCAACTGTGAGGGTGGCTCCTGAGAAGCTCTCCCTGCTCGGGCCCCTGGTGTGCAGATAGTTCCTGGTTTGTATCTGTATGATCTGCTTTGAAGCAGGCCGGACACAGTGGCACTCATGATGAGTGTGTTTGAAAGCTGTGTGTTTGAAAGCTGTGTGTGTGTGTGTGTGTGTGTGTCTCAGCTGCACTAAGTGCTTTCTTTTAAGCACTTGTCCAAATCCTTCGCGGTGACAAGTCCAACACAATGCATGCGGCGAATTCCCTTTTTCTTTTTCCTCCTGTTTACGTCTCTTCTTCTGTCTTGGCTCCTCTCAGACCTGCACTTGGCAGCAGAGCTCGGCAAGACTCTCCTGGAGCGCAACAAGGAGCTGGAGGACTCCCTGCAGCAGATGTACATCAACAATGAGGAGCAAGCACAAGAGATAGAGGTTTGCTTGTTGCATCTGTTGTGACTCTGCCAGTGCATGCTGGAGTCAGGGATTTTACACACATCCTACAGGAAACAACCCAGTTGAAACGCTTGGCACGAACACTTTCCCCCTTGATGTTTTATCAAGCTCATTACAGCAACGCACAGAGCTCCTGAAAGGAAAAAAAATGATAAAAGATAAGGTGATTCTGTGAACATGAAAGGATGAAATTACTGAATTCTGTCACCTCATTACCGCTCAGATACTCAACTCCCTATTTAGCAGAAGCCTGGGCTGAATGCACTCAGGTACAAACACAGTTACAAAATTCAACTCAGAAATCAGAGCGAATGAAAAAAAAAAACAGCTAAGAAAAGAAGATTGCAAATGTGTGTTAAATGTGCCTAAAATCTACAAGACAGTCAAACAGACAAACTTCCATCACAGTGCATCCATTTATTCCACAGACTACTTCATTCAAAGTAACTAGAAACAAGAGCTTGATGTCATGAAATCTGTGAATATTCTCATCCGTCCAGGTCAGAGGCACATCTGAGCAATTACATCGAACGCAACTGGACTTTGTCAGTTTGTCAGTGAAGATGTTTCGCCTCTAATCCGAGGGGCTTCATCAGTTCATGCCCAGAGGTGTCATGAAACATGAAACATTGCAGGTTTTGGAACTTTGGTCCATAAAAAAAAAACCCCATACAGATGACCTGATTCCCTTCAAATGGATCACAAACTGGAGTTTTACTAAATTATTTTTGAAAGTATATCATTACTTAATTTTTGTATGCTCATTTCTTAGCTTGCTTTATTATTTGCACCAGTTACAGCCACCAACTATTGAACCTTGTAATCTCTTTTACTACACTGTTTCTGCTGTTTACTGCAGGGGCGACCACACTTCTTCAGCTTGTGAGCTACTTCGAAAATGACCAAATCAAAATGATCTGCTTACTATAAAAATGCATGAGCTGATGTACCTTGCAGAACTGCATGAACCCATATTGCAGAATACAAATGTGCACATTTTTTGTCATTACTTTACTCTGATGACTTGCACTGCAGCTCCCTCACTCATTTTTGTACCCTTTCTGAAGTTTAGTAGAGATAAACTGGGCAACTCGGCAGCTCGCGCTTGAGTCACTCTGCCTCTTGATGTCCGTTTCAATGGTAACCGATTGGTTACCGATTGGATTGGATGGATTTTTTTTAACGCCATGCGTAATGGGTGCCCCTGGTTTACTGCTTTCCACTGTTTCAACCATTTATCCATCACTTTAAGCCACTGAAACCATTTATCAGCTAACTATTTAAACATTATCATTAAATAAATGGTAAATTAAATTACTTAATTTATGGTCTATTTATTTTAACTACCTTTCATCAATTCAAGCGATCTGTTTAACCATAGCTGTTGCATTCATTTATCTATTATTTTAAGCTTTTTCAACACCTTTGTTTTAGCTGTTCAATGTTTACGTTCAATTAATTCAAGCATTTATCTTTTAATGAAGAGAGTAAAAGAAAAATGTGAACGGATTTTAATATGTAACTTGTCTCTTTTGCAGTACCTGTCCAAGCAGTCGGAGATGTTGAGGGAAATGAACGAGCAGCACGCAAAGGTGTACGAACAGCTGGATGTGACTGCGAGAGAGCTGGAGATCACCAACGAGAAACTGGTGCTGGAGAGCAAGGCCTCTCAGCAGAAGATAGACAGGTGAGCAACAGCTGCTGACTGTGTCTGAGACTTCCATGGTTAGAAACAGCTGCTCTCCTAGGGATCATATACTGTAGGAAAATCATGCCTCTAACAGTGACAATAAAAAGGAGCTTTATAATTTAAGATGCATTTCACATTTTTGCTCAAGTTCCAACACTTTTTTTGTTCTCAGTCTGTCCTTTCTACCTGAACATTTGCAAAGCACTTGATACTTTTTTCTGTCTTTAGCAGTTTCATAATCATATTTGGGGATCAAAGTTCCTCACAAAGCACATTAGTGGTCTGAAGTCCAGAAGTGGTTTTTCAATGGCTGCCTCTGTTCTCTCTAAACCTCTGAACTTTGTTTTGTGGCAGTGATTCAAATGGGGATTGAGAAAAGTATGTTGAGCAAACAGAATTAAGTCACTCTAATGATGTAATGATGTAAGGAGCACTGAACAAACAATTGTGCATGCATGTGTGTGTGTGTGTGTGTGTGTGTGTGTGTGTGTGTGTGTGTTTGTGCACAGGTTGATGGGCACCATGGAGACCTTGCAGAGTCAGGTGGACAGTCTGACCTCTCGGGTGGAGGAGCTGCGAACTCTGGAGGAGTTGAGGGTCCGTAGAGAGAAGAAGGAACGACGCAAGACTGTGCACTCGTTCCCCTGCCTCAAAGAGCTCTGCACTGCTCCAAGGTCACTCACTGCTAGGAGCTTCTTCTCTAATGTACAGAGAGACTTCCACCTGGGCAGTCAGGTTTAGATGTGTAATTAATTAACCCTGGCCATAAAGATCAGGATTTTGCTTATAATAGCTGCACACGATGCAAATGATTTGATTATATTCCAGGATACATTCTGGGTTGAGGTGTTCAGTTGTCCATTTTGCTTCCCTTTAAAGCTAAAACTGTAGTTGTTTAAGCTGGAGACAACACAAAATGAATTAAGACCAGAATTTGACTTTTTAAATTGTTGTTCCATCTGATTTTTTTTGGGGGGGGGGCAGACATAAACACCAGATGCAGTTACTGCACTGCAGCAAGTTGGGGCTTCTAGGACTTTAAAAATGTTTTATACTTCTATACTAAATTTGCTTAAATTATAAGACAGATAATAAAGGTTAACAGCAGATAAAGCAGTCCTGCAATACACCAGGTAGCCTTTTTTTCTAGTGTCAGACATCATTTAATTGAGCTTATTACTCTAAATGGACTAAAAACTGACAAAATCATTAACAACCAGCATAAAGGGCATAACAGTGTGTGTTTAGCAAAGTTTGCCCTCAAAGCCTAAAGTCCTTTGTCCTGTCAGGTATGAGGATGGTTTCCTGTTGGCCAACCCGGGCAGTGTGGACCTCGCTGAAAGACAGCCAGTGGAGGAAGAGAATGATCGCCTGAGAGACATCGTTGCCTCCCTGCGTGCTGCCATGGCCACAGAGCGATCCAAGAGGGAGAGCGCCGAGCGGGAGTGCGCCGCTGTGCTGCAGGAGTTCGAACGTCTGGAGCAGCGGCTCTTAGGAGCGGAGGGCTGCCAGCTGCGGGTCCAGGAGCTCGAGGCTGAGCTCCATGAGATGCAGCAGCTGAGGAAGTCCAGGATGTGTCTGCTTGGTGGCGTGGAAGACGGCCTAGAGACGCTGCTCAACAATGGACCTGAGACAGACACCCCGGAGCAAGGCATGGGGCTGGAGGATGGGGGTGAAGGAGAGGTGGGGGGCGCAGGGCAGCAGGGGGGCCCAGTGAGGAAAAGTTGCAGCGACACAGCTCTGAACGCCATCTCAGCCCGTGACGCCTCAGGCAGGCGTCAGGGCAGCTACGCCCTCCATGCCAACGGTGTGCGCAAACGTGGCATGTCCATCCTGAGGGAGGTGGATGAGCAGTACCACGCCCTGCTGGAGAAGTACGAGGAGCTGCTGGGGAAGTGCCGGCGTCATGAGGAGAGCCTGTGCCATGCCGGGGTGCAGACCTCACGGCCTGTCTCCAGAGACCCGTCCATTAAGGAGTACAGCATGGTGTCCGCGGGACCTTCAACATCAGGGGCTGTTGCCACCCCTCCTACACCCCCTCAGACTCCCTCCACTCCGGAGGCCCTGGAAGGGATCAGCAGGCAGGTGGAGCAGGTGGACAAACGGCTGAGCCAGAACACTCCGGAGTACAAGGCGCTGTTCAAAGAGATCTTCTCCCGCTTGCAGAAGACCAAGAGTGACATGAACTCCACCAAGAGCAGGAAGGGTCATAAATGAGCTGGAGCTCAGTGAAAACAGTGACTGCACAAGATATATTCATCTCAAGTTACCTTACTGTTTTTAAGACTCCTTCTCTTACATCTGACCACTCCTGACCTGATAGGTGGATGCCTGCATGGAGTCAGGTGGTTATTGTATATTGTTAGCAGCTGACGCCTCCATTTGCCCTTCTGGATGGAAGCTAATTAATCTGAAACTGCCAAAATGTTAAATTTAACAACATGGATGGAAGATCATTGATGAGGATGAAGAGCCTTTTCTGAGTGAACGTCGACTGATTACCTATCAGCCTAAAGTGTTTTGTTTCTGTCTGAGGACAGTGTCGTGTGTGATGTAGTATTTGTAACTGAGATGTGCTGATGCAGAAATGATTGAACTATTCCTATTTATTTCATTCGGAACATAGAATGATAATATTAATTAAAGCAAATGATAAACTTAAAATGAAAAAAAAAAAGGCCATTGGCTCTTAATTACTTATGGCATTTGAAGCATGTGTCTGCCTAATAAACACCAAGTGCTAAATTGGCTAGAAACTAGATCTTTTGAGCAGTTTTGAGTGATATTTTACTGTTCGTGTGTTTGGTTTAAGTTAGTTTGGTATGTCAGAGCGAATAAAATGAGCTCAGCAGCTTTGGTCTGATTCCCAGGCTGACTTTGATTATGTGGAAGGGTACAAATCCTTCTGGACAGCTGCCAAAGTGTGCTCTGCTAAAGTGTCTGACGGAGATTTGTTTACTTTCATGGTTTATGAGAGCTCATGTGGTAAAAGTAGATGATACCTGAGGGTGTGGCTATGCCTCTGGTGTGTTTTTTCAGCACAAACTACAAACAAGCCACAGGGGGAATGATCTCTGTTTCATCATTTTATACGTAACATAATCGGTTCTGCACTGTGCTGTCATGTTGTAAAAGTAGTTCCTTAGTATTCTATTTGACATGTTTTCTGTTACAATTAAAATCAGTAATGAATTGAACATGTACTTTATTTGTTTAGTGCTCAGGGAAGCAACAGTGAAGATCCTGCAGTATGAGCTGTAAGAGCAGAAAAAAAATAACAGGCTGTATCTGATTGGTTGAATAAAACAACGAAACACATGCAGGCCCAGTCTGAACACTTTAATGTGAACACAGGAGATCAGTAAACCGTAGATAATACAAGTAGCACACACTGAGTCAAACCCGACACAGAGAAAAAAACATCAGTCCCTGTCAGCTGAATGACACTGCTGAAACAGACTTTAGTCACATACTCGTGGAGTGTATCAAAAAAAAAGAAAAGAGAACACTTTTATGGCAGGATGTGTTACCCATCGACGTCTGTTCTAGGGGGGACTGATGTCTCTCTGCTGGTTCAAAAGTCAATTACAGACGACGTTTCACCTCACTGATGCTGAGCACAGAGTGCTGCTGAGTCAGCAGGAGCAGCATGTGGTTGTAAGAGACCGGAGGCACAGTCAGCGTTGGTCAATTTTTTTTTAAACTTGAGGAATACGAGGTGAGCTGCTTTACAGTCCTTGTGTTTGAACTAAGGTAACGTACTAGGAATTATGGCCTCGGACTTGAGAGGACACTGGGTGACAAAGAGCTGTTAGTACAACCTGGATTTGTTTTTGTTTTGTTTGTTTTTTTTTACAGCTGTTGTATATGATCTTAAAACAAGTTAATTTAACTTATATTCAGAAAATTCAAATGATGAGTACTGCGATGAAAAAGGTGTCTGTAAATAGAGAGATAACATGATCTGCACCGACATAATGGATTTTACAAAATCCTCAAAGCTGAAATAATGGTGTTAAAAGTCTGTAGTCCTGATGCCCTGTTCATGCATTACATGTAATGATTAAAACAAGCCCACATGATGGTCTGGCAAATATAATGTGAAGGCAAATGGCTCAACTGGGTCGTCTATTTCTTCCTAAAAGTTCTGGTTAAGGCCACATGGCTGCTTAATAATCTGCCACAATACCCTGATCAGCAGAGGAACAGCCGCACCTAAAGTAACGGGGCACAGGAGGTGAGAGGTAATTTAGTTTGCCTCGTTCTCTGAGCAGACTTTGTAGGATGCTAAAGCATTTGAAAAAGAGGTGGCCCGAGATTGAAATAGTTTGCCAAGGCCTTGGTTCGAATAATCTGCTCAGAGGCTTTAGGAGGGCTGCATCCAAGAATGTGTCCAGCAGTGATTGCTCAGTGACTGTACAGTGGCCACGTACATACAACACTAATGCTTCCTGTACAGTGCGTTCAAAGGCAGATATCGGTAATCATACAAAAGAATCTGAAAAAGAGAAGATTGAAAAAAAGGGGGAGAGAAGGAGCGAAGGAAATTATAGTTCATCACTTTTCCAAGAGCAGTTGACAGATAATCTTTTTTTTTTTATATTTCTCTTTTATAAACAAAGCATACCGCAAAATCTGGATTGTACACATCGTTTGCTTTCTCCATTTGAAAGATTTAATACTTAACCAGAGGGGCGGCCGCAAACAAATGAGGCGTTACGATGGGAGTAATGATGAAGTGACTGGAATTTAGGGAAGCGAGAGAAAGGAAACTGCAGGAGCGGGTGTCAATGGACGGAGAGAGCAAAAGCTTAAATCAACACGAAATCCAGAGATGGATCGAGACAAAAGAAATGGAATGAAAGCAAGGAAAAGGAAGGGAGACAAAGCGGGATGGCGGAGGAGGAATCAGTCTTTCCAGTCTTTCTTGATAGTGAGGACCCACTCCCAGGACAGATGGTCGTTTTTGTCGTCGTCAGTGAACTTGGACTTGATGGTGTAAGAGCCGCGGGCCAGCATCCCCTTGGGTGCCTCCTCCATGGTGGTGAGGAATTCGTATTCCTCGTGTGGCCTGGGCCCGTAGCTGCCGACCATGTACTCTGTCTTGTCAACTGCACATTAGACAGGGAGAGAAAATGTATTTGTAAAAGGCTTCTTGAGGGCTAGTGTTTACTTGTCTGTTCTGGGCTGCTGTAGAAACATGGCGGTGCAACATGCCTGAATCTGTTGAGGAGAACCCACTACCTCTGCAGATATAGAGGGCTCATTCTATTTCAGGTGATTAAACACCAGTGGAAACAACATCATGAATATTAATTTCACATCTGCCAAAAAAATTGTCCTTAAAGTAAAATGATCTTACCCTTTACTCCTTTCCTGAACGACTGCTGGATGTACTTCAGGCCCGACACAATCTCACGGTTGACCTGCAAAAAAGGCAACATGCGTTATATGCTGCTGGACAGTTTGCCACGACAAAGAGAGTTTATTACAGCTGCATTAACATCTCCGGGCCTCCAACAGTGTGGGACAACAAACAGAGAGGAATCCTGGGATTCACAAAGACCAGACTCTCTCACCTTGAAGTTGATCTTTACTCTGTATTCGACTCCCTCCTTCAGCACAAACGGGTTCTTCTTGAAGCTCTCCAGGTCACCTAGCAGGTTGAGCGACACAGCAGGAAAGCAAAGGTCAAGAGACTGATGACTGTCAAGCTGTGTGGCCTAAGATCAGTTTAAAACAACATGTAGGCATTATCACACAGTCTAAACCATATGGGGTTAATAAACACAGAGGTAGGAATTTTAGCCAGTGTGTTAAGTCAACCTGTAGTGATCAAACTGACCACCAGGCGGCAGAGTGAGTCCAGCTCTCTGGCTCTGTTGTAGCTCAGTATGACTACCAAGGGAGGGCAGAAGTGCCATCAGGAAATGACTCATTAACCCACTTAACACAGGCCATGTCATTATTAATTAGAGGACTAATGACCTAGCAGATCATTTGCTCTATATTTGCACACAAGGATGGGAGTGATTACGGTTCATAATTATTGTTACTATGAGCTAATTCTTTTAGTGTGTCAGCTGTGAGGAAAGACAGCTGCCTTGAATGAGGGCGTCTGCGTATTCATCTCTAAGATATCAACTAATAAATGCCCTGTTTTCACAGTAATGACTTTTGAAAGCTGCCAGGTCTGCTCTACTCACCCGTCAGGTCGAGGACCAGCGGGTTCGGCGCTGTCTCACACACCAGGGTCATTCGTGTCACCTGGACGTTGGATACGCTGGGATCTGAGACAAAAAGAAAGGTCAAAGCATCCAAAATTATGATGGGAAGATCACTCATTTATTGCACCTGAGAGAAAAACTGGACGAATCCAGTTTGGCAAAAGGGAAAGTATCTCATTAACCACTTTTTCATTCTAGTAGTAGGCATTGTTTTTCCCACAGAAACATCACCAGTTAAAATTTATGACAAGTTTTATAGAATTGATTATGCTGAACCCTAAAGTTTTAATGCTAACAATAAAACAAAAAAGGCTCTTTTTTTCTACTTTGTCTCTGAACCTTCAGAAAACAGAAACCATTTCTCTGCAGGAAGTGTGTGAACAAACATGGTGATTAATAGCACAGCTCTACTAAACTCCACCCCCTTTTCCTTCAAATGTTTTCATGTGAGGGTCAAGATCTCCTTTAGCTTAACTTTTCAAATCACATCATTTGTATGTATTTCACAATACTTCGGGGAGAGGTAGCGGTCAGTTGATCGCAAAAGCAAATATTGCAAAATGCCTGTTTTCAATACAAGGATCTCGGTCAACAACTACACTGAATGTAGTTGTCCTGTATGAATTTAATTAGAGAAAAGCAAAGTAAGAACCCCACAGTATGACCATTTCCGTTCTTCATGAGCGTTTTCAAATGGTTTTATGGTCTCATTTCTTAGTGTTATGTCAAGTTCAGTCACTTACAACATTTTTATTAAGCTGAACCTCCAAATGTTCCTGTCGGTGTGAGGATCATTTAAAGATTCTGAACACACAAGACTTAAAAACAATCCACTGAAATGCATCATTTCTTGTCTTAAAATCAATATCTTCTTTGCTGAAATCAAATTACATAATAAAATAAACTGAAATGACTTGTATGACGATGAGTAGTTGCTATGTTTTCACAACAAATAATGATTCTCCACACTATTGGTACTGCAAACAACAGAGCAGCAAGTTTGTCTTCTGTGGGAACAAATGTTAAGGGTACATACATACGCACACATTACACCTATGAAAGCCATACCTACAACAGTAAGGAGCAAGTCTGCAAGTTGTTTTGAAGCAAGTTTGCAGTGTTTTTTTTTTTTAATGAAATCAAGTGTGTTAATCTGTGCATATCTACAAGTGAACTTGGTATTTGCCCGAATTTCAAGTCTCAGTTGTTTCAGAGCATCAGAGAGGTATTAAGCAGGGCTCACTAACCTGCAACCGCGTCATGTTTGCCCAGCAGTGCCTCCTTGTATTTGCGCAGGCTCTCATCATCTTTGTCCATGTTCTGGATCTCCTGTAAGCTCTTCTGGGCAGGAGGTTTGTAGTTGACCTGGCCTTCGCCTTCATCATTGGCTGCTGCGATCTCTGCCAGCTGCTCTGGTGTAGGCTCCGGCTCTGCCATTGTGTGCTAATCCCAGCAACAAAGTGAAAGCAAAGCAGATTGATTAGTGGTCATAAAAAATGAAGAAACAGACTGAAATGAATGAAATCCACAAAACAGCCCGCTTCCCTTTTTGCTCTTTACATTGCTTTAATGAAATTTGACCTACATGTGTGAAAAATCAGCACGTGGTGATTAGACATGCGGCAGCTCGGATGATTATTACGAATTACTTATCCGGAGGGAAACCTCACTGAACTTTGTACTGGGGGTAAACTGCCACCTAAGGCAGGAATTCATGAAGAAATATAAATAAATAAATAAACCATATTGCTCCTCATACTGTTTGTCTGTTTATCCTGATATTTTAAGTGTGATTTGCAGAATTTTGGCGATACTGGCGATAGTATTCTGCATAGTGGAGCAAAATTAAATGATCTCTGCAGCGCTCCAAGTATGAAAACATTTCAAATATTTGATAGCAACAACTCTATTGAGACAGAGTGACGAATGTAAGGGTGACAATGCACAGACCTCGCCTTGAATTGTTTCTTTTTCTCGCACAGACTGACCACAGACAGCAGACTCACATGACAACGAAAGAGTTCTCATTAAAATAAACTGTTCACAACAAGCGTTTGAGGCGTTGATGATCTTGGGTAACTGTAAAATGATTTTTGGCAAGAGACAAGGCAGTTTTATTGTGTATTTTCCTCCCTTACACATAACCACACATGAGCACAAAAATGTACACAGCAGAGGCGAGAGCCAGAACATCTGGCCTACTCTGCGTGCTCAGCTATGAAGCTCATGTCTGTGACAAAATTTAAAAAGAAAAAAAAAAAAAAAATCATTTTCAACATCTGGTGCACATATGCCGAGCACAGCTTTAAAAACTGATCAACACCTGCACAAGCCAAGAAGCAGCTGGATGATGGTGCTAGCAACACTTGTTTTGTGCGGTCTGTTCCCCTCTAGCTCTCCCTGCAGTCCTCAGAGAAACCGACACACACACACACACACATTAGTGTAATGGTGTTTAAGCTGTTTTCACAGCGGTTGAGTTAACCATAACACAACATACTCTCCTGATGAGGGCAAAAAACCAACGAAGCCATGTAAATACATGTGATACTACTTGGTGGTCAAACAGGTAAAATGACTAATGAACTGCAAGTTTTTCATTATTCAATCTGACTGTTTTGACTGGCTATGAAAACATTCCTCTGTCAAGAAGCAACTACGTCTATTTATTCTCATCCTGCATGTTTGTTTTAGGCGTTCTGAAATAAGCCAACTTCCTGTATCTGAGTGACTGAACCCACACTGTCAAACTGTAGAGGAAGATACAATCGCTCTGACAGAAAAAAACATATTTTTGAGCTATGTTGAAGGGCTGAAACAGAAGATAAGTTCTTTAACACCAAGAACAGAATCGTAGCACAGAAAAGGACGCTAAAGTCAAAGAGGAAGATATAAAAGCTGATTTGCAAACCGCTTCTCCCATCAAGTCCAATCACACAAGATCTATTCTAGAGATATTGTAAATCAGTGTTGTGACAAGCTGACACCGCCTCCCTGTATCTAATTTTAAAATTATGAATTCTAAATTTACATTGTCGTGTCTTTAGTTGCTCTGGAATCCCTCCCACTGTTAAATAAATATTATTATAATAATATTATTACACAAGCACATGACAAAATGAAATGTACTACTGGCAGCTGGACGTATTACTGTGCAGGTCAGGCTGTTTGAGTATTGAATAAATAAATTTAATATTTTATGCAACTATTGTCCTGTCTGAAAAAGTGTTTCCTCACCTTTTTTTTCTTCCTTTTTTTACTAGAGCCTTTTCCAAACAAGGGCAGCAGTACAACATTCGATTAAGCATTGAGAGTTTGAATGAATGGACAGAATCAAAAAGAGCAAAGGAGGGGGCCTGACTCGTCTTATCACCAAACGAAAAAGGTTTGCTGATAAGATGTGCAAAACAAACAACGGCCCTCACTTCATAAAATAGCTTCAGCATGATACACTGTCCCATCAAGACAAAACATCAC
>JAQNCA010000011.1:7107665-7123156 GCA_029783725.1 Acanthurus tractus
TCCCAGGTCATTGTGGGTAATAGAAACTGTTGCACACATACTTAAAACAAAAGCATTATAAAACCTACCAAAATGGTTTGTACACAACAGATATATTGAAATATATCTATAACAAACTCTTTTCTTTAAACCAACACACTTAAACTTAGTAGTGGTCAAGAAACTTTATACTGTTTAACACCGAGTGTAAAACAATTGTGAGGGATTTCTTTGAAAACTGAATTAATAAAAGGTGATTGTAAGCTATATGATAAAGCAGAGAGCAGAGACGATCAGCATTTGGTTAATATGCACTGCAGGTTTTATTACAAGTTCCATTAACTACAGGGTAGAGGAAAGAACCGGGGACCCCAGTTCACATTTACCTACAGTCAAAACCATTTTCGTCAGAAAAAAAGGAAAAGAAAAAAAAATACTGGTAAAAAACACTTCAGAGCATTTAAAAGAGGATGCTGGAACAATAATTTCAATCACATCAGAAGACAACCAAGTGTAAAATATTCTGCACATTTGTAACAAACACCCTTCTGCGCAGAGAGGAAGGGCCAACAACGTGGAAGAGTGTCATTTCTTAGCTGGTGTCCATCTGAGAAAACAAGACAAGAATGAAATTAGACAGCTGCAAAAACATTATTTGCAAATTAATGCCAGGTGCTTTTTATTGACAGCTGATCATACCCTGGCATTGTATGCATCTAACTGGGCGTCCAGCTCCTCTGCTGACAGCTGCTGCTTGCTAGAGCCGCCTCCTCTGCCACCTCGACCCCGTCCTCTGGCACCACCTGCACCGCGTCCTCCACGTGCTCTCTGCATACCTCCGTAGCCACCGCGATTTCTGTTCATGCCGCCGCCACCACCTCTGTTCAGACTAAAAACAGAATGTCTTTATTACAAATGGTGTCCATAATGATGAAAGTCAATTTTCTTGAACACGAGACAGCTGACACTCACCCCTGCATTGGTCGCCTCTGTGTGTCAATCTGTGATGTGACGAGTTGTATGTTCATAGGTCGCCCTGGGGGGACAAAAAATGTAATATCTCTCAATTAAAGCAGTTAGGTATGCATTTACACCAATTGTAGCGGTAATAATGGAAATCACAATAAATGGATAAGAAAAGGAAATGTTCATAAAGGTTGAGGCATACCATCAAGCGGGATGCCGTTGTACTGTTTCATTGCCTTAAGGGCATCTGCCCTCCTTTCAAAGTGGACATCTGCAGTTCCCAGGCTCCTTCCCGACCTGTCATAATGGACAGCAGCTTTCTTCAGGGTTCCAAATTCAGCAAAAAGTTCCTGAGAAAAGAAAGGAGAAACCCTTAGCCGCAATCCCCCGGGACATCTGAACAAAACCAAGGAAAACAGGCCTCGCTTACAGAGGACATTTGGGTAGACTGTAGAGTTAAATACCTGAATGTCTGCATCTGAGACCCCAAAATCGAGATTGGATACAAGGAGCTTCCCTCCAGTTTCCACTCCAGCTCCCCCGCCGCCGCCTCCAGCAGCACCATTGAAGCCACTGAAGCCGTTGTCAAACATGTCATGCTGCCACTTATCTGGAAGTTGTTTAGGCTGCAACAGATGAAAGAGAACGCACCTGCTGACTTCAGGGTCCCCTTGCCTCTGTCAATCACAGAGTCCACACGGCTGGGTGTTGGGGCAAGCAGGGGCTCCGCTTCCAACAGGGCCAGGGTGCTCAACTCCCCCAAGAGGGTCCCCAGTGTTCCCTGCCCACCCCATCACTACAAGCAAGTGAATCAGTTCAGACAGAGGAGGACATACACAGGACAGACAACTTGACTACCACAACAAGGGGATGTGTTGTACATGGCCTACAAAAATCACACAGTGAATGTCTATTACTGCAGTTATTAAGAGGTCTAGCAGCAACTTTGGGACTAAGTATGTTAATTCAGACTACAAAATCAAAATTGAGGTGATTATCCCAAACCCACCCTCAATTGTTATACTAACCCCTGAGAATCTGCCCACCCCTTCTACCTAACAACATTGCCCTTTGTTCTCTTGCCATCTGTGCCTCCACCAAAGGCTCTCCAGATCTGATCCTCGGGTACACAGGGGGTCGCCATCTGAAGCAGCGTTGCCTCCAGCGTTGCACCATGCTTCCCGGCCCGCCCAAAAGTTCTTTACCAAGCCCAGAAACGAGCTTTCATGAAGGGAAAGTGTCCATAAGATGAGGGAGATGTGGATCTGAAAAACAACTACGGCCAGCTACCCCATCTATACGATCGTAGATTATTTGAGCGTCCATTTTGAGATCACGCCATTTTGTTTGGGGCTTAGTTGGCCTTGTCTAAATAATTATTCACACTTAGAGGGTGACGTTTCGCCTTATATGAACACTATCAGGGGGGGTTGAAGTCCACTGATCCATCCACAAGTAAGAGCCACACTGGTTGAAAAGCCACCAAAACAGGCCTTGTTGTGAAACCCGCCAGCCACTCCCGAACAAAAGGCCGCCTGGTCGCTGCACCGTGACACTATGCTCCCAAAAGATGTGGAAAACATTTCTGGGTGAATTTCTCGTTGAAGATGATTCCTCTCACCATCATTTTGACACTTGGAGTGAAAAGCACGGTTATTGGCCGAGAGCGACTAGCTCTAACTTAAGCTGTTGGTTTCAAAATGGCGCCGCCGAGGCCTTCACGATCCAACTTTAGCTAGTTAGCCGATATAGCTAACATACTCGATCTCCATAGGACTCTTCTTGAGAAATGATGTAATACATATGGGTTAGGAGAAGGGACACACTATGCATACAACTTCCATTAATGCTTAACCGCAAACCACAGAGCTCTCATATGAGGGACACTCGGCGGTTATAGCAATCATTTTATTCGCTTGACTAGCAAACTGGCTAGAGGGTTAGCTAGCAAGCCTACTGGAGAATAGAAGGATGTTACCCAGGCACTTTCGGGTTTGCCGAAGGTTTTTTCCTTTTTTCTGCCCATTCCTCTAATTTCTCATACCCTGCTGTAAGGCGTTGGTCTGCCTCTACCGCGGTTCAGGTTCTGTCGGTTCCTCATGGGGCCGGATCCCCCGCCTCGGTTTCCAAATCCTCCGCCGCTGGCTCCAAGACGCCCGGCGCCTCCTCCACGGCCGCCGCCTGAGCCTCCACGGCCTCGACCTCTTCCTCCACGGCCTCCACCTCTCTGTTGCCTGTTCTGCTTGATAATGTCGTCTAGAGACATATCCATTTTATCGGTCATTATGCTGCCCCAATAGTACTAAACTGTCAACAAAATATAAAAAATACACCCTAGCCTCGATTGGTCCCCTCTCTGCCCTTTCACAGCTCAACGCTCACTGTACCGACGAGAAAACACAATGAGCAAACAATCGCCGTATGTAGGCAAACTGGTTCTTTACGTACAGCACGTAAACCTGACGACATCACGTATTACGCGTAACCAAGACGGACAGTTTCCTACTGCAATCTACCCTCTACACTACTAACTGTAAAATTAAGTTATTTTTTACATGACATAATGGATTATATGGACTCATGAACATGCATAGCTGGATCATGTACCTTAAAAACACATAAAATAATAACTGGTTAAATCATGCAAATATTTTTCTTGCCCCTAGTGGTGTTTTTATTCAACTGTAACTTGAAAATAAATTTCCAAAGACAGACAACCAAGCAATTTGAATATGGTATTTTCTTCTAATAATATAATTGCAGCAAATTTTTTATTAATTACCCGTGTATTAGAAACCAAGATCAAGGTAGTAACTGATAATGAAAATAATCATTGTAAAGACAACAGGATATAAATTCTGATTTTATCCCGAGCCAACTAAATCTCTGTGTGGTTGTATTTTTGTATTTTTAGAATGTTACCACACACTATGTATTTATTACAAATACAGATCCTCATAATAAATAATTTTAATAATAATCCTCATAAGTCTTAATTTAGCTTGAATTCTAAAAATTACTTGGCTGTATGACATTCCTTAAATGGCAAAATTTGAGGCATGTCCCACTTTGTGTCCTTTCTCCATGTCCCATGGTCAATATTTATAAAGGAATATTACAAGCAAGAATACTGTAAAAGTCTTTTATTCAACATTTTGTTTCAAGGCTTTGGGGAGGGGAGTTAACCAGGGGCAGCATACTCGGGGAAGTCTCCATTTATTAAAGTCCATTTGAGGGCAAGAAAATTTATAATAAAAATGTTGGCCTTCTACATTGCATTTGGCTTCCAAAACTTGCCCATAAAGTGTGTATCCAATGTGACTCTTACATTACCTTTACAATTTACTGATCAAGCTATCTTCCAAAACAAACTAAAAAGAAAAAGAAAAAAAAATAGAAGTCAGCCCTTTTGCATTTTCCTCCAAAGTCAAAGAAAACAGGGTTTGTAGTTAAGACTGCAGTCTTTTGTGTCCTATGGAGAGTGTCAACAGCCTGCACCTCAGCATCAGATGTCAGCAAATTTTGATGAAAGTTTGCCTCATTCCCATCAACATACAGAATTTACATATGACTTGGGAAAAAACTGAACCAAGAGAAGGGAGAATATGAGCTTCCTGGAATCCCACCTCTTTTCTTCTCAGTCATATGTGGAGGGTAAAGATAAAAACAAAGGTTGCTGTGGTCCAGAGTTTAAGATGAGATTGGCATTCTGTGCTGAAAGGGCCAACTGGGCTGACTTTCTGGCTGATGGAGGAAAAGTTCTTGAGGATAATGGGTGAAAAAAAGTGACTTGACCATCTTGAGAAAGACTAGGATTTCTTGGAGTCCTGTGTGTTGCGCTTCTTGAGGTCACTCAGGTCCACTGGTGTGAAAGCTGCAGACAGAAACAAGTTGTTAATTGAGCTGCACTTGAATCATTTCTCATTCATTTGACTTTTTCTGGCATAAAGCAAAATCCACTTCACTGCTAAGTTATACTATAACTTACAATGTAGGTTAGGATTTGGATTCTTCTCCACATACTCCTGTGGTCCACGATCATTACGTTCACTATTTTGTGTTGATCTGATGTCTCTAAGCACACACTGCCAGGCTGTAAAAGAGTAAAGAGAACAACGCTTTAATTACATTTAGAAATCTTATCCTACCCTGCATACTCATTAAGATTACAAGACAGACACACTCAGGTGCAGTGTTAAGGTCAATATGAAGTTGGAAGGTGAGAAATTTGTTTTTTAAGTTACCCCTCTCCCTGCATCCAAGCGTGTCACCATGTGAAATTTTGCAAAATTAATCTTAAGCTGTTCCAAGTAAGTAAGTGCTTCACTGCCAGATCTAGCACTCGGGATGAGCAAATTAGGCATTTCACTGATATATTTTGTAATGACGGTTGACATGATCATTAAAATAAATTTTAAGTGAGGTATGTGATCATTACTACTACGCTGTATGCGACTGCCAAAGCGTTGGGGCATTAGGCGACACTTTACTCAGGACTTCAAGGTTCCCTGTGCAGGTAGCACTATGGAGCAATTTTCTTAGTGGGACTCTGTTCTTTATCATCTGCAGACACACTACAACATGCATGCAAGTGTAGCATATAGTCCTGCTAATGGTTTCATGTTAATCCACTGATCTGCAGGTGGCAGCAACATGCCAAGAAATAAGAGATTTTTAGGGAAGGAAATACATTGGATATGTTTGTTAGACCCCAAGGATACACACAATGGGTTTTATTAAGTAACACAATATTTTTTTGTTCACAAGATAAATTCCCAAGGCACCTTTAAAATCCACGGTGGAATAAACACATAGTGGCTCCTTCAGGTTTGAAAACATCTAAAATAAATGTATTGCCAAGTAGCATGGTTAAGGATGGGAGACAGGTTGTGTGGACTCTATAAGCTGTTTATTTCATGAAAGCCATGAGTCCTGTGTCGCAATGTAGTGTTTAGAATAACCTACTATGTAACAGATGCATACTGTTACATACATTGATCTGTAACAGATGAATTAATGAGACATTTTTTTAATTACAAGGTTTTAGTAAAAGCATCAACTGTTTTTTCTGGAAATGCATGATACAGGTTTTGAAGAAAGACTGTGTTTGTGCATGCTCCAAGTTAAGTTTCACTTTTTTTAAGTTGCACTTTTTATGTTATCCAGAAACACATTATTGTCAGATTTTTTTAATGAGCCTGCAAAAAGCTCTTCTTGCCTGAATATACAACTGCTGTACGTATGGAGAAGTGGGCACGTTACCCTAGACAGATCTTTCAATGATTGTTTTCATAAAAAATGGGAATGAGGAGGAGAAAAGCATGTACAGAGAGAAATTTTGAAGAACCAAGCATTAGGGATACACACAGGTCAAAATTTATAGTTCTACTGCTATTTTTGCTGAAGTAAACAGACCTTTTGATATTAACCTGGACAACAGATCTTTCCAAACAACACTATTTATTTTTTGTTGTAATAGGTTTATTATCCTATAATTCATATTTTAGTAGTGAAAAAAACAATATTTCATTTAATTAGAAATTCAAAATGACAGTGTTAAATGGTGTACTTACTATCATGTATAAAGCGCACATTTTCCTCATGTGCAGGGGTGAATAGTTCCCCACTGTTAGTAGGAGATCTGGGGCTTGAAGTCCGCTTATAACTATTCACCATCCTGGGAGCAGATGAGCTATATGAATATGAAAACAGAACAATTAGTAGATATTGGCATCCACAAGTCTTTGAAGTACTGTGTCCTTGACTCCTATTGACATTAATTTGAGTCTTAAGCCCAAAGCAGTACATACCTGGAATAACAGTTCATGAAATTTTAATGATCATTATTAACACTGGCCCATCTGTACTTGTACCATAACTTGTTACAGACCTGGTCATTCTGTTTGCAGTCTGTACTCACTCCTCGCTCCTCTATGGTGAGTGGATTTGAAGAATACAAAGGTTCAGAAGTCCTCAGCAGAATTCTAACAATAAACAACAGTGTCAACTATGGCACCCTCACTTAATCTAAGAATTCAGCTTGTCCTGTCAAAACACAAACCTACATTTACAACAAATTTTAGGATCTATCTATTAGAAAACGAAACTGGTGACACTGCTGTTCAGACAAGACAGCGAAATGCGCTTGCTACTTACTCGTCACTTAAGTTTCTATATATTATTCCCCTTAATTCGCTGATTTATCTATAAATGTTGGTAACAATAAGAGCGTTGTTAATTTTAAGTCTGTAGCGTTCACTAATTTCTGTATAACCCAAGGTATGTCATGGGTTTTGAAGAAGTGAGCAAATATTGACGTTAGCTTGTCAAGGAGCTTTTGTTTACGTTTTTGCTTCAGCAGTTTCAGTAACTCAGTGTTACACCCTAATAAGTTTATCACAGTTTAAATTCTCATCAATAACACTTGAGATTGTCTCGAAAACATTTTTTGCTTTTTCGAATCCGTGTTCCCCCACAGCAATGTCCTAAGTGACAGCTAAGTATAGATTTGCTGACACAATAATTTAAGCTAACTTTAGCAAGCTACCGTTAGCTAGCTAGCCTACTGGTGATTTACATTGTCTTATCGTAACGTTAGCTTCAACAAGCTAATATTTTGCGGGCGTTACTGATCCCAATTATTTATTAGAAAAATCATTTAGCGCAGTTGTACAATTTTCAAAATGTCCAGTAATGGACCCACTTATTGAAATATTCAACAAACCTTTTTATGGCCCTTCCTTTCGAATTCTTTATTCAGAGTGTATACGCCGTTAGATTTGACTAAAACGTTGCCAATGCCAACCAATCATTTCCGGTTTCCTTGGAAAAGACACGGAAGTGAAAGACCTTTCACAACACACGTAGGCCCATGCATAGGCCTCATATTACAGCTAATAGAAATATTAATGGTATGAGAATTACACGCACGCACGCGCGCGCACACACACACGGGTACGAGTTTTTTAAATAAAGAAAAATAAAAGTATGTGTTGAGCAATTAATTCTCACTTTTTCTATTCCTACCACTTTCCTAGACTTTCTTCAATTAATCTGTCTTTTATAATAACAACACAACATTTCAGTGATGTTTTTCATTGCTTCCGTTGTATTTTTGATAGGATACGACACTAGCATATATTTTGTTATCATTTTCAGGTGCATGTGCCATCACAAGTGAAAACAGCAACAGCAGCTACAACATGATCTTGACCTATGTTTTTGGCAAGACATATATATTCCAGGGAATCTTGTGACAAAGTGACAAAGTTTTACAAGTGTATGGCTGGCAAGCTACAGCTTGAAGAGGCTGTGGTAAAAAAAAAAAATCTGAAATACATTACACAACAGCAACTCGGTCATATTTATAAAAGGTGTCTTTATTTATGAAAATGTACAAAAAATAATTATTGAAGAGATAAATTATAAGACTTTAATTGCTGATTATTGTATTTCTACTACAGAAAAAAACAGCAATATCTTGGGGAACAATACTGCAGCAGATGAAGTGCTTGTACAGCAAAGATTGTTTTTTGAATTCTGACCATCAGTGAAATGTAAGTCACCAAGTTGACCAATCCTCTTTCTGCCCAGCAGTGAGGATACATAACTCTCAATATAAAACACAAACATCTCGGCCCAAATTGTGTTGTAAATTCATAAATAATCATTGTTTGGAAAAGTCTTTAGAGTTCAACCAGCTACTTAAAAGTGACTACTTAACACTAACACAACCGGAAAATATGCTCATAAAGACAGATATGAATCTATATTTCTTCAGAAATAAATGGATATTTAGATCTGGGCCATACCCAATAAGTTGAGACATTTTGATTGAGTGACATAGTGTTGGTACTGCATAAACTGAGCATGAAGACAGAGAGATATTTGTTGCCAACCATTTGCAGCACTAACCCTGGCACTATGACAAATTCTCAAATGCACAAAATAAAGTGAGATAAAATGAATTAAAAACATTTAGAAAGAGAAACAAAAGCTTCAAAGTTCAATACTTAAGGCTATAATTAAAAAAATAATAATCTCATTGCAATCTGTTCTGCGCTTTTGAAACTAACAAACGCAGCCACTGTCTTGTTTTACAGGACATGGCCTTTTTTCTGGCTTTGTTCATCCAGCTTTTATAGGTTTATAAAAGTTGGTTCTGAACACGAACATGTTTTTATTTTTCTTTCTGCACAGTTTTTTTCCTGTTCTCTCTGAGGCCCATCTGGTGCCCAATCACACACAGCCTGCCTCAAACAGTTTGACCAGCTCCTTGCAGTCTGGGTCGATGAGATCTGCAGGCTTCTCTCCGCTCTCGTTTTCTGCCTCTGTGCTGGCTCCCATCGACAGCAGATACCTGAGTGAAGAAGAAGCATTGTCAAACAGGGGTTTTTAGATATACGACAAACATGGCATTGTTCATCATTACTGCGACTGAGCATCTTCAGCGGTTGTAATTTTTTTTATTGTGTCACTGTTCAGTTGTGGATCATTTCCGATTATTTCCCATGGGTTGCCATTGTAATTTTCTCCTGTATAACATTTCTTCTTCTCTTTTAATTTCTGCCCTTGCTAACTACTGTATATCATATTTCATGTGTTGTGATGCTTGAATTATGTAACAGTCTCATCTTCCAATGTTAAGAGCTAAACTCCAGTGTCATAATCAGAGCAGCTTTGTCTAAGTGAAGTTGTTGTGAATAGGTAATATCTGAAGCTTGCAAATGGGCAAAGTTTCAGTTTCAGATGAGTGTGGTTTGAAATGCCTATATTTGTTCTATATACAGCTCAAAGTCATGTGTTTTGTTAGGACCGCACAAATAATGAAAAAGTATAGATTTTTTTTAAGGTTAATGTTAAACATTCATGTTACTTGGCAATATCTGGGTAGCCGTCACTGCAGGCCATGTGAAGTGGTGTCCACCCATCTTCGTCTCTCTGATGAACATCAGCACCATATTTCACCAGCAGCTTCACCACCTCCAGGTTTCCTGTTAGCACAGCTTCATGTAGTGCCGCCATACCTGCACACAAGAGTCCATCAGCAACGGCACGGCTCCACACAGTCATGCAGTCAGTTCAAGTATGTGAGTGACATCTTTACAGATATGATGTCTGAATCCTCACTGGCTGTGGTTATTTATAATTTCAAATAAAACTACAAAGGAGGGAAAAAGGTAGAGCTGTGGTGACATTGCTCACCTGAGTGGAAGAGTGTATCCACACGGACCTTCCTGGCTCGCATGAACCGCCCGATTTGCTCCATGTCTCCTCGCCTTACAATATCCTGAAAGATGATGTCATTGGGGAAGTGCACAGTCCTTTTTGCGGGTGTGACAGGTATTACAGGTGCAGGACGTTCCTGTGCCTGTGTGCGCTGCGTTGAGCTGTACCGTGAGCCTTTGCTGTATGAAGGGACATATGCTGACGCAGCCTTGTAAGTGGACGTGTAGTGTGATGGGGTGTAGTGTGTTGTGCTGTACTGTGTCGGGGTGTACTTTGTTGCAGAGTTATATGCGGATGTGTAGTGCGTCGGGGTGTAATGTTGGGGGGTGTAATAGGTAGGTGTATGGTAAGTGGGTGTGTATTGTGAACTGCGTGTGTACGTTGACACAGGTACGTGGTAGTTGTACTTCATCCCTGCAGCGTTTGCGGCTCTGTCTCCTCCTCTGCTGTCAGCCCAGGAGGAGGGAAATGAGAAATCCAAAAGAACACCCCAATCCAATCAAAGAGAAGTATCCTTTGCTCTGAGTCCTTTCTTTTCCTTGCTTGCTTATTATCCTTTTAGTTTCCAGCTGGCGACCTCCTCCTGTTACTGTAGAAAACAAGCAACTTCACTTTGTTCCAATCCCCTTCTTTTAGCTTATGTGGTCCTCTTTTTCTCATCTGCTGTGAATTTCTCTTGTATAAATCAGAAATAGTTTTTTGCACAGTGTGTTGGCGGTTACACAGAACCGTTGTCTGATGAGGCAAGTGGGAGAGGACCCCTATATACCCTCTGTAGGGCTATTTTAGGGCCTAATATCCAGTGACTTCAGCTTAGAAATGAGTGGCCCTTGTGCAGCCCCTCCCACTCTATGGTCATATGCCCACTGACACTGCACCCACCCCTAGATCATAAAAAATGTTGACAACCAAAATGTACCCTTTGAGTCTTACTTTGGACCACCATTTTCCCACAAAAACATCCAAACAACTATGATTATTGTCAGAGTTATACATTTTCAGAAGAAAGCAAGTATACTTCGGATCCACACTGGGCTCTGAGCCCAGTTTTACCCCTAAGTTTGCCTTTTATAACCTATTATAAGTGTGATTTTCCTGTTAATCTTGTTGTTTTGGTGCTACTAATGAGAGAAATGTATCATAAGACATAAAAGTAACAGCTACCTGTAATAGCACATGATTTCATTTTGGCATGTGTTGTTAATTTATCTGCTTACATCATACCTGATGGTGCAATATAATCTGAGTCAGACCACAGATGTTAGAAGTTGATACCACAAACACATCTTTCACCCATTTTTTTTTGCTTTTAGGATAAGGAGAAGTTCTTTAAGTTCTTTAGTTCTTGTTTTTTAGATTGTTTTGGCTCAGTTCATCCACATTCCCTCTCATGTTCTCTGTTGACCCGCTGGACCATCATGTGACAGTTGCCCTTTGCATCATAACCAGATACAGTACACCAATAAAAATCACCCTCTGAGGAGGTTATGTGTGGGAGTAAACTGTAGTCATGACCAACTGTGGGGGCAAGGCCAATAAAACATAACCTCTCCCCTCAGATGCCATTGAAGAAGTCACATGGTTGCCAGAAAGGCTGCTATTTACAACACTGAGCTTTTTCGCCTGATCTGGAATATAAGGACAAAAAGGAAAACTTCTTCTACAGGATTGATAGAGCTTAACTCCCACCGATCTTCACATAATAATTACAATATTTCAGATTGTTTTTGTTTTGTTATCACTGTGTGACCCATAGTACGTGTGAAAGGTGCTGTACATTGTGATGGTTGCGGCAGCTGTCCCCAAGACAGACTCCTAAGAGGGCGGAGCTGGCTATAACTGGTTCCCAAAAACCTTTGCAAGAGGACTTGGGCATTTCACTGATGCTGCCCATGTAACAGAAGAAATAGTGTAGCTGCCGTCCTCAGTCTTACTTTCTCACTACAATTCAAAACTCTTAAGATATGACCTTGCTTCAGACCTTGATCTCCTCTGTTGTAATTTGAAGCTATTCTAATGGTTGCTGCATTTTCTCACTAACTTCATTCACAAAAACTGTATAATTAATCCCTTCAAGGGCATCTGCCTGACACTATTTTAAGCTGTTATAATAGCTATTTCCAGATGACAAAGATTATCCTTCTAGGAACTAATCAATGAATTTCTGTCATGGTAAGAGTTGGCCTCAGCTCTGAAAGTCAGCATCATTATGCAGCATTAGTTTCCAAACAGGGGCGACAGGCTAAGAGGTTTAGAGTTAATGTCTAGACAAATTGAAGTGAGACTATTTGAATGTTCACAGCTTGAGGAAGAGACTTTTAGGAGCAGCTATCGCGTTTCACAGTCTCTTATATGGTATCGGAGAAGGGGGGGGATGCAGTGGCGTCCCTGAGCAATGGTGATACTCTCTCAAGCTTCCTACACTCCCCAGCACACAGACGTTCTCACCAGGAGAAACGAGAACCTTGGCCTGTGGAAAATGTTTGTTTGTTACAGTCCAGTGCAGTGTGAGGCCTGCTCTGATGTCAGAGATAGGTCACAGTCGTTACGACTCCTCGCTATACATAGTCTGAGGCTTCCCGCCCCTCTCGCTCCTTCAGGGTGCATGCCATAATCTGTCAAATTGCCATGAAGTCAGAGTTCAAATCGTTCAGGTGTGTGAGGAACATTATGTGTGAGGAACATTTTGTGTGTGGAACATTCAGGTGTGAATTCACATGTTTGTGGTGTGTTCGGCTCCCTCAGTGTGATTCTTCAGTCATTACGGTGTCAGGTCTGTATTTGTTGGATATCCACTTTATTTAACGCTTTATCACGATCATGTTTTTTCGGTTAGAGGCTCAACACTCCCACCTTGCTCAGTAATCTCGTGCTATTGGCTGTTCAGTGCAGTAGTCAGGGTTTTGGTTTTATATTAAATATTTCACATTTTTGAAAGTTTATCTTTGACTTATTCAGATACCTATTAAATTAGATAGTCTGTTTATTTCTATTTTCTGAGATGGATTTCTTGAGCATTTGGATTTTCATTGCTAAGCTGTCTTTATATTCTATCCTTGTCTTTTGTTTGCCTAAAAAAAAAGTCAGAATTAAGTATATTGAGACTAAAAAGTGCAGGAACCAGCTTATAAAATGTCTACAAAAATTTCCATTTTTATTGGCAGATTCAAAATTCCCCACGGATCCCACAGATGTGGACAAACTGAAACAACTTTTAAAAGAGAACCGACATGGAGTCAATACAGGGGAGGATAATCAGGGTTCAGTTTGTTTCAGTCCAGTCCTTTCAATTCATCTGACTGATTCTACAGATGGAAATGGTGCAACAAGTTGTCTGTCTAATAATTCTGTCTAATAACCAGCAAAAGTCAAGTGAAACTAATCACTATTCAAAAAAGACAGGAAAGCAAACAAAGACAGGAGGAGGAACAAAGTAGAGAAAACTTCTAAAATAAACCTGAAAAACAAAAAACAACACAAACACTCTTTGCTCTAAGTGAAAGCTGCAGCCCCAAGTGTGCTTCTGATAGAAGTAAACTGACTAAATCTTTCTTTTATAATCCATACTACCATTTGTAGAGATGATTTTTGGCACTCCTCTCTCCATGCCTTGCCTCTCCGCTGCTGCCGTTGCTCCTGTGCAGCATCAATCTCATGCTGTTCAGAGAATTTAAACAATATAACATGTCTTATTTACTTCTGTAAACAATTGTTTGTTTTATCTGATTACAACTTCATGCTACATCAAGATCTCCCTCAAACTACGTCTTGTTTCAAGAGGATATGGGCATGATAACTAGTAGGTACTCAGCGTTAATTTCAACTGAATCAAAAGCTTTATGTCCCTGTATTATCTTTAATATGAGCTCTTACATACTTACATTCATGTATCAATAACATCTTCACTGATTTCGCAAGAAGCTGCTTAAAAAAATGCATTCACCTTTCAAATGACAACATGTGGCTCTTTGCAGAAACTACATCAGTCACTTTTCATAATCCCCATCCATATCTGTGACTCTGGCAGTGATGTTATTTTATGTTAAATCAAAACAAAATCTAATCTAATTACACAAACTTCTTTATATTTTAGATTTTTTTTTTATTTTGGACAATCAAATAACAACATTCATGCCTAATTAAATCTTTTATTCCAAAGACAACTGTGAGCTGTTCCAACAATAAACACCCAAACTCAAATGCTGACAATGCCGACTTATTATTGACAAAACGCAGCTGACAATCTGTCATTGGATGCTGCCGGTGATCCATTTGTCATGTTACTCCAGTGCTTCAGTCCTATGTGACCAGATATTCATGTACAAAGTTCAGGAACACGTGAAGCTGAAGCCAAAAGACTGACAATTTTAATAGTGACTTGTCACAGAGGCTTATCACTGGGCTATACATGTTACAAGAAAGCAAGCTATGCATTCCATATCACTCAACTGAGTCCCGTGATGCAGGTAGCATACAGGTTTGTGACTCCAAAATAAGAGTGGCGAAGCATCCAGCTTCTGTGCAGCATGCCATGAATGCAGGCTGCCATCCTCATAAACATGGCTGTCTTAAAAGGTCAGCATAACACAAGTCATATGTATCTGTGAAAATTCACTTAAATAATCCGTATGCATAAACATACTATAGTTCACAGCTTTGTTTAGACTCTTAGCAGGATGTTTAAATAGAAGTAGGGCACCAGGGGAATAGAGAAGGTCGTTGGAAGGGGTGTCTTTACAAAAACGCTGCCCGATCTCTTCTGGCCTTCTCATGAGGCTTTGCAAGGCTTCTTCTTAGAATCCAACATGTAGCACTGCGGGTGCCAACACGAGCAGTGGTATATTCCCTAACAGGAAGCATATGAGCACACCTGAACAGTAGACACTGCAGGGATCAGTCTCCGTCGGGATCCCCACTGATATACTCCAGAGGGAGATACTCAATCAAGGTGAAAAGTATCTGGTTACGACACATGCGCATTGGGCTGAAAAAAGAGATTCTGGATCTATATCTGGAGTGTTTAATCCTCTGTCGTTCAGTGAGATGCAGGGAGGCCATGATGCCTCTGGCTGTGGTGATCGTTCCATCTTGGGAAACAGGGATTCACAAATTTGAGTGAGGCACACTGACCCTAATATTCCGTCTTAACTCCTAAAAACTGGAACACATCCAGATATTTGCTGCATTGCTGCTGCTTCAACTTTCCAACCTCTGTGGTATGTCTAGAAAATAAAACTAAAAGCAGACTATTATAGCAACTTAAAGTGCATCACACTCCCTTCTGTTTTTTGCCCAAAAGTAAAGTCAGTTACTCACAA
>JAQNCA010000011.1:7123256-7134671 GCA_029783725.1 Acanthurus tractus
TCACAACTCATTTTATTTGCCAGCTGGTTGTTTTGTTAAACTACTTTCACACAGCTAATACAACTGCAACATAATCCAACTGCCAAATACTAGGAATATACAATGAGGCTACACCAGAAAAACTGCAGCTGAATTTAAAGTAGAATCAGCATTTCTTTCTTATGTGGTTCTGCTGAAAAACAAGACACAATGGACACCAGGGAAAAACCAGTCTGAGCAACTATATTTAAGAAAAGCAAATTCTTTCCATAACATCCTCACTAAACAAAGACACCAACAAACAGTATTATTCAAAAGTCATTATCATTTGTTCAGATGATGACCCCTAAAGAGCCAGGATGAAGGTTCTTAACATGTCTTTTCATGACATCTCTTTGAGATCCTATTTTAATAGATTTAATTGATTAAATTTTAAATATTCTCTTGTAGATGTCTTCTTAGCGTCAACTGCAGACCCTCATAGGACAGCTGCCAGATCAGAATTAAAGTTTAGACCTTATTGTCCAATGTCAATTACAGTCCTAAAGAGAACAGATCCCTTTATTTCATAATAAAAGATAAGATTACATCATTTGTAAAAGTACTCTCAATATGAATTATAAACATTAAGAGGTCATCTCCCTTTAGTTCAAAATTGTGTTATCCACGGTTTACATGCTGGAAGCTGATCAGCATAAATTTCAAGAAGAAAGCCGTGGAGTAAACAAGACAAATGCATCAACATTAGGAGTTCTGCTTGAGCAAGAAATACACATTTTCTGACAGACGAGGAGATGCAGCGTATATTATGTTAGTTGAATGAGTTAAATGTCAAACAACTGTTTGGCTTGTGATGTAATAGGTCAACCGGAAAATGGTAAACTAGCTAAAGGAGGGCACACCGTCACCTAATGTAGTGGAGTCAGACATGCTTTGTTAATAAATCAATTCTCTTTGGACAAAAAAGTCCAATTTAATGGCCTAGATAAGCTATAATCATAGCCCGACTTAACTGTGCAAGTAAATGTCATGTTTTGTCATTCAGAATCTATTTTGCACAAAAACAGTCATCCAAAATATTAACCTGTGCTGCACATCCCCCAATGTCCAAGACAGGACCCAGTTATACATTCAGACACAAACCTGTTTTGGACGTCTGCATAGGCACACAGAAGTTCAGGTACTAAACTTGTTCTGGACATCCATAAATGTCCAAGAGGTCCTGTAATTAGACGTTCAAATACTTAACCTATATTTGATGTCCACAGACATCCAAAACAGGTCCCGGTGGGACACTCAGTTTCTGAACCCTATCAGACAAAAGTGTGTCTGGACCACCAGATGTTAAATAGACTTGAAAAAAACAAAATGTCGCATTTGCTGGGTTTATTTTTTTCATTAAAATAAAACAGCAGCTAATGCAGCAAAAGTCCACAAGCTTTTTATTCATGTGCATTGTGCTTTTGGTGAATCGTCATGTGTATGTAGACTTTGAGACGAGCAGGCGTGAGGTGCATTTACAAACTGATGGGTCACCGCACAGCGCTGATTGAGCACGTTGGATAAGCCAACCAAAAGTAAAGTGAGCCATTTGCTGTTGAAAATGAGCCCAACTGCCATCTGGCCCTACATACGTGAAATGGCCCTCATGGTTTCCATTCCTCTGGACTCTTAAGTTTCTGAACCTTCCCAGTCACGAGTGCATAGTTTCCATGAGAAATGGTCCATGTTCATTACAACAGGATGAATGAATAGGTTTTTCCTTAACACCATTCTATTTAAATGGAATTCAAATTGTATATGTGTTTTCACCCTTTTTCTTGATTTAGTTTGACATGAAACCCATTGATAGTTTCAGTTATAATGGCCAGAACTGACAAACTCATAAGAAGTTTCGTATACGTGTTTTGTATTAATTAAACATGACAGTTTAAGGGGCTCTGCATTGATTTTGCACATCAAGTTTTATTTATCTATCATAAAGAGGTCTACAAAACCTGTGAAAATGCTTGACTTGTCTTATGCTTGACCCATTGAAAATAAAAGTCATGCCTGTGACAAAACTAGATTTTACCAACAAGTAACATAAACCAAATAATTTAAAATAATAATATACTCCCAATGTTAAAAAAAAAATCAAAAAAAGAGTCTCTAGAGGTTGAGAAGGACTGCAACAATAACTATAGAGAGGTGTGCAAAAAGAAAAATTACACGTAACTAGTTTTTCTCTTTGGACAGCCAGCTTTAGGAGACATAACTACCACCCACTAAAACAAAATGAGAATGAAAAAAAAACATTAAAAAAGATAAGATAAATAGTGTAAAAAGATGTATTATGTACACATTGTCTAACTTTCACTTTTCACCTCACAGTCACGATTAGTGTCAATACCTGTATATTGTGACACGTGCAATTAGGACAAATTGTTTTCATACAGTTGCGTTGGCTTGGCTTGACTCAGATTTACTCAGTGCACCAGTTTGGCAAGGATGGCAAGGATCTGCATCTTTATAAAAACAGGGCTACAGACTTGGAGGCGTAATTTAATGGCAAAAATTCACAGCCATTCATGTGATTTTCCAATTAGTGGCGATAGAAAATGTGTTCACTTGGAGCAACAAATTCCTCATTGTATGCTGTGCTGACCAAGACATCTGTGGTCTCCTGCTCGCTTAGCTGTGCCACATTTATCAGGATCATTCACACTGCAATATCCTTAATACCAACTTTGTCACTGGTGTCAGTGAAAGCCATCATTGAGGAATAACTTAAAACATATACCTCTGTTCTATTCATCTGAGTTTAAAGAAAGGTCAAGAAAGGTAGGTATTAACATAGTTTTAGATTATTAACTGATGCTATCACTATCATGTTGATCTAAACAATAACAGGTGCAGACCGGTAGAGGTGAATAAACTCTGCAGGCTGCCAGCCATGAGTGTAAATGTGTTCTTGTTCCAAGAGAAATATAACTGCTCTGGTCATGTCTGAATGTTGGCGTAAGGGGCAGAGCGTTTGAACTCGGTCCCCTTCTGATTGTGCATTATCTCCTCATAAACACGTTACAGTCTGATGTTTTCCAGTGACCTGTGCAGCCCAAAATTAAAAGGCTTCCAGCACAGCTCTAAATAAACAGTCTGATAAGGAGGATCAAGCTTTTATGGACAGGTTAGAGGGGTTATTTGTATGCCGATTGAAGACATGGCGGAAAAAGGTGCTGCCCCATTGAGAGACGCTGCTGACATTGACAATGTATGAAGAACGCTGACCTGCAAATAGGCAGAGACAGTAAACAAGAGCTGCAGCTGTCCGGGACACAGTGAGAGAAAAAGGGCTCAGACTTAGCACAGAGGAGAGTGGGAGCAGCACCAAGGCTGGCTGACTGTTTGTGTGAGGATTGGGTTACCTTAACCGAAGCCTGCATCCATGGAAAAGGAGGTTGGAGGTCAGCGGTTGTAAATATGTGAGCCTAATTTGTTGATGCCTTATTGCACAATGAGGGCGTGAGTTTCAGTCTGCACACGGTCAGGGGTCAGCAAAGGAGCTGCAGCTGCGTGCTCTGACCAGGTTGCACAAGGTTACGGTGAATTAATTTCAACAATCTGAGAGAGCTTAAGCAATGAAAGATGGAGGACACTGAACAGGTGGACTTACTAAATCTAACCTTTACTCAGTATATGAAGGACAATAGCGTAGCATGCTTTCTTTCACACAATGGCGTGCCTGAGCTGCCTTTAGCCTGCAAGCATTGTGTAGCTGCAAAAGTAATAAATTAATAACAATAATCATTTAAAATGAACTGTAGGATAACATAGATTAAAAAAAAAACCTATTTCATCTTAACTTCCATCATCTACCACCAAAAAACTGCTTTGCGGTCTATAAACACCTATGTAAATGACTCCTGTTGTACACTGTCAAACAGAATTTATACACAAGCATGCATGCACACTCATCTCTATTGCTTCAGCACAACTATTTCATTAGCAGTGTATCAGTGAGTGGTAAGTGGGAAGACAAATGGGCCATGAAATACCATCTTCTTGATGAATAACTCCATGGATTCACAATTATTTTTTATTGTAAGTAAGTTGGAAGGTTTGACATTGAACTGAGGTCACAGCTTGCACGCTCTAACAAACCATTTACAGATTAAAAAATACATTCTCCAGTAAATTGTGAGTAATGGGAGCAGTGATCACCAGTTTGACATTGGCTGTGTAATGTTTCTACTGGAGGTCACCACAGGATAAGTTTTAAAAAAGACAGATGTGCTTTAGTTTATGTAACTACTTATCTGTGTGAGACACATAATATAAATAACACATCTGCCTTTATCTTGTTACATCCAAGTCTTGCTGCATTATGTATGGTTAGATTGCTGATTCGCATTGTGTAGCTGTTCCTCAAATATACTTATTATGCTGTCATTTCATATAAATAAAAACAATTGTACTAAAAAATTCAACTGAATGCGTCTGAACTCATTTGTCGTCATCATTTGTTCTTTGTTTAGCCTCTACAGTTATTAGGAAATTATAGGATTAGTATTGTTACATAACCTGACTTGACATATATGAGCTTACCAATCACCTGATGCTGACAGTGATTCTATTTTAAGGACTTTTCTTTGTAAACACAGTCCATTATGTAGAAATGGGGAATAAATTTCTGCCTTATAACTTCAACAGTGTCTATTACAAAATTCCAGCAATACAATAATGTATTAATAAATGAATACAACATATGAGAAAAGAAATATAGTATTTGTTTTAATAAATTAATATAATGAAAAATGCATGTTCAAATATTATGTTTTGTGCAAAATATATGATCCCATATATTCAGGATAATTACATGGTGGCTTAAAGCACAAACACCCCTTTGCAGGAATGAGAAAGATGAGGTCTACATGATGACCTCACTGCAGCAACTAAAGACTGTGAACAGCAGTGGCCCCATAAGGCCAACTCAAAGAGAGGATATTCCCAGAATGCATTTCACAGGGGTCAATATGCTAATTTTAGCACAGCAGCCAATGGTAGTTCAGGAGCCGTGCTCCAGATAGGGGCTGAAGGGGCTGGATCGGGTTACGTGGCGGAGACTCGAACAGCGTACGTGCAGTCATAAAGAGCGGACAGAGGACTCGACTGGGCCTGTAAGACTGATGTATCACCATATGGACGTCCATAACCAAGCCCCTTTCCTTATTTATCACACTATTAGCACCATGAGAGCTGATCATGTGACAGTGTTACCCTCTGAGGTTGGAGGCGGGATCCCAAAGGTCTGACACACGTTGGAGCTTTGGGAACAGCAGTAAAACCACAAACTTCCCCCTAGATGGTTTATGATCATCGCGGAGCGGCACCATCCTTGGGCAAGTGTCTCAAATGAGAATGCACATAAAACAATCTCTTCTTCTCTGGCACACACAGATTTTCACCCCTTAGAAGTGCACTTGTTAAAATAGATGTTACATAACATAGTAGTTTTGCCTTTTGGTCGAATGCATCCAGAAATAAACTCAAATCAAATTCAGCCTGCCAACTGTTTAATTATACTGCAACAGCCTAATAACTCTGATAGTGTATAACTTTACTCCTGATATTCCTGTAACACAGTATCAGTTCCTGTGTGCCTGATCACCGGTGTTCAGAATATGCTGTCCCCTCCTGTCAAGGCCAGTCACTCAGTTAAGTAATGTGATTAATAAACCATGAGACGACTATCCTTTCCTCAGAGCAGGGCTGAATTTTCATTTTGGCACATCCAAGCTGAAGCCGTATCCATTCATAGATGCCTCTGAGGACCTCACAGAAGCCACATCAATCTGCATATGAGAGCTCCGAGGGCCTGAGGGAATGGTGCAAACTCTGGAAATATTGCACCACACCCCGGTGTCACATAATGTGCACACATTCATGGAGACTTAGCACAATAGCAGCGGTGCACAAAGTTCAGAGGTGGCAGAGCAGAGGAGATCAGACACTTCTGTGAATCTGACATACATACGCACACACGGGGACAAACCCCAGGCAGGCAGATAATGAAGATGAACACTTCATCTCCTGTGTAAGTCGGCCTATAGGTTCATCTGTGCTAAGAATGGAAATGAAGGCGTGTGAGTCGGTGGCAGGCTGTTAGCTAGCTGGTGTCAGATATTACAGACTTCCACATGGATTTGATCTGCTGTTCAGTGTTCACAAGAGCTTCCTGTCAAAACGCAGGCCCCCATGATCAAACTGTCAGCAGTTGTTGCTGTGAACTAAACCGGGTGAACTCAATGTATGTCCTTGCATGCAGGTCCTTGAATGCACCTGCTGACAGGTGAAAACCTTGTTACTACAACATGCCAAGCTATGGAAATGATGAGTGCATTTTCGATGCTCTCAAGTCTTTGAAAGAGGTCATGCCATTTAAAATTTTTAAAGCAAAATACGATAAAATCGATAAAAATACAAAGATTTAAATTATTAAAAGTATTCTGGTTGTTCTCAAAGTCTAAATACATGGCATTCATTAATTGATCATTTCCTCCCATCAACAAGAGATTTACCTGCTAAACATATCTGCTTTGAGGACACAGGGAATAAATTCATGTTACGTCATCCAATTAAATGTTAAATAATGGAAAATGAAACTGATCTGTCCTGACTACGCGGTGAAAAACCCTCTCACAGTGAGAGAGATCACAGCCAGATGGCACTAAGTTTCCATGCATCTCTGCCTGAAGTCTGTCCTCTGGTAGTTTGAACAGAAAGCACCGAGAGTCGCACAGCAAAGAGGGCTGCTGAATGTACTTCCAACCTTGTCACTATAGAGGCAACATCACTTCAAAGGCTGCTCTTCCTGTTCAGATTCTGTCACCGCTGCCACCGGTGGAAGGATGCAGACTTGAATGTCTTTTCCTTTGGGGTCACTACACACATCCTCTCTCCATCAACCGTGAAGGAAAGAGAGAAACACTTCACTTAACAAAAACATTTTATTTGCCCTTCTTAGGCAACACAAGCACATTTACAGTACGGCATGTTCCTCGTGAAGCGTTACAAGATACAGAAAGTACATGTTTGCTTAGGGCTGTTTAAGATCTTCTGGCACAAAAGACTCCAGCTGCTTTAACGGGGCCGGATAAATTATGGAATAAATATTCTGGTTGGTCAGTTAGCAGTCTGGCATCAGGTCATGTTTTCATTCCCCGTGGTCAGCAGTGTTGTCGTCAACACAGCCGTCAATCTCGTCTATGTGGTCATCCTCAACACAGTGGTCGCCATGGTTACTGTGGTTACTGTGGTGATCCGCATCATGATTCAGCTGCGCATATTCCACTGACCCCTGCTAAGAAGGGACAAAATAAAATGAGAAAAGAAATATGAGGCTTGCGTGAAGAAACACTGCATGACAGCAAGACCGACTGCTTGTAAATAACTGCCTGTGATTCAGACCATGATGAAAGCTCATTTGTCCCCTAAAAGACATGACGAAGTAGAAACAACAATAAATAGAATAACAAAATGTATTATTAAACCTCCCAGAGGGCAAATTTGGTTGTTGCAACAGCACAAGTACAGACAAGAATAAGTACAGATAAATAGAAAAAAACAAAATAATAATTAATATTAATAATAACTAAATAAGAAAAGGAAGTAATTACAAAATAAAAATGGAGTAAAATAGAAACTGAACAAAAGCAATTAGACACTAAAGCAAAATAAGAGGCAGAGGCAGTAAACAGCATCCATATCTTATGCTGGACCTGAACACAAAATATGCAGATTCACAAGAGGAGCTTCAGCTTGAGATAAGTCAAAAATTTGTCATGCACTGGTGTTTTATAATGAGAAAGAAACAATATACAGTAACTCATTGTGTTGTGCAACAGGTTATTTATTAGTCTGTTTTTTCCTCAAAGATTTTCTAATAATATCTTCAAAGGTAATTGGCAAAAACTGCTCAACTGGTATAAATTCATCCTGACACATGAGTCCACGGCCTTGCTTGCAGCTCTGTGAGGGCGTCAGCACAGGGAGGCTTTAGGCTAAATGCAAACGTGGTCATGATGATAACACTAACATGCTGCTGTTTGTCATGTTCACTTTATTAGTTTAGTGTGTTGGAATGCCAACATTTTGATAATTTGCACTAAATGCAGGGCAAATCTGGGGCTGGAGGGTTTTTAGTTGCAAATCAATACAGTTAGACTGATTAAAATTTTGACCTTATGATGAAATGAACAGTTAGAAGACCTGCTGTGGTCTGAAAAATAGACTCTAAGCTAAAAAAATTGAACTAATTAATTAAAATACTACAACTGAACATGATTAGAGCTAAATTGCATAGCTCCTTTTCTCTCTTTTTTAATTATTAGTACTTTAGCACAAATTTTATGAACCAGTAAACAAAATGTTGCCAGTTACCTGTCTACATAAATAAAAACTGACTCCACAGGGTTTCCGCTTATTGCACTGTGTCTGTCGGTGAGAGGTCTCTCTGAGCAAAGACACAACAGAGACATGAGTGTGTGTGTGTGTGCGCCTCATTGTGGTTTGTGCATGCGCTGTATGGCATGATGTGTGTGTTTTTACTTACGCCATCGGGCTGCTCTGGAACACCTGCAAAAACAAAGCGAAGGGACAAGCTCAGGAAACAAAAGAGGAGTCTGAGGATTAAAGGAACGCTCGTCATCAGAGCTCCCATGAACAAGCTACCAGATCCCAGGAAACCGGGTGCTTATCAGGTCGCACACACTCACACTAATGCATACATGCCAACGCAGTCTTTATCCACAAGCCTGTCTCTTCTTGGGGCACATAGAGCAAAAAACATGGCTGATACTGTGTTTTTCCTCACATCTGCTGCATCATTGTGAATATGAATACGACTGGCATTTAAACTGCTAGCAGTTATTAGGAGCCAATGAGTGAACAATGGACAAGAGTTTCCCTTATTCCATTAACAATGGAGCGTGTTGCTCACTTGGTCTGGACGGATGTACACACTGTTTGGCTCTGATTGTTAGAACAGGAAGTTCTCTTTGACGAAAGCAGGAAGTGGACACCTGGTGACTGGGCCCTCTGTTTTAATGGGACATTCTTTCACTAACAATGCAGATGTTTACACTCAGAGCGGCTCCTGTTTCCGGCTGCTTTTCTTATGGTGGACTAATTTTTTTCACCGAGCAACGTAAGTGGAGATCGGAATGATGGGGCAGGATGTTGGTCTTACCTTGCTTGGAATTCCGCACTTCGCTGTACACCGTGTCTGTCCCCATCTTCACTGGAGCTGTCACAACAAAAAAAATAAATACATAGTTATTTATTTTGACAGTGTAAAAGTGACTTGACACCCAGAATATAAAAAACTAAGTCTCACCCCTGTTAGGATCTACCCGTTTGGTCTGCACCTCGGTGTACTCGGGCTCTGGGTTTTCTGGAGGGGCCACACTGTTCTGGTCATCAGACTCTGCAGTGCAATACATTTGCAGGCATTAAGAAGAAGAGCCATGTTACAGTGTTTGCTATGGACACATACAGAGCAGGTCTACACTGGGGTCTTTAATTACATAAACAAAATAGCTTACAGTATTTATAGAATATATTCACACTCCGTGTTGTTTACAGTTATCATTTTCCCCTCCCTCCTCAGCTCTGCAGCAGCCCTGTGAATTTTTTTTTCTAGGATGGTGAAGGAATGACCCTCCTTACTCTGCATTTGATTAGCTTATCCTAAAATTCTTACCCCAAACCCAACCACTATCCCTCCTCATGCCTGAACCTAACCAACCCAACTGAAAAAAAACCACACACACTCAGAACTAAGCAGAGATCACAACTATGCTGACCTGCTGTACTGTTCTGTGCTTGTGAAGAAATATGGCTACGTAAACTGTTTGCTTGAGAGTATGAGTTATCTGTGCCACAGAGCTCCATTCTAGTTATTAAAAACACATCAATGAAAACCACCGTTGTGTGTTTCTTTGTTACAACAAGCATCTGTCTCTTCTCTCTGAGTTTGCTATAAACTGCAGTGACCAGCTGTGACAGGAAATGACTTGACCTTTTTGTAAAAAAAAAAAAAAGAACAATGCACTTGAACTCGTTTCTTTCAAGATCTACGTCTTTGGCGGGAACCAGTGAGTTCAACGTTGACGACTACTAAAAGAATAGTGAAGTTGGAAGTTACAGATTGACGAACTAACATGTTGCTTTTTGACTTTTCATTTAACGTGTTGACGAGAAGAAAAATGCACAACAACGCCAGCTTCACTCCTAAATAGAAATATGAACAAAGTTCAAAACTGTCCGTACACTCTACTCACCAGAGCCTGACACATGCTCACTCCAAACACTTTTTCCCATCATGCCTGGAGTGACTGCACAGGGAAGAAATTAACAGCTTTAAGTCAAACTATGGTGCTGCGTTAATGCTTTATGCTAAACAGAGACTTTCAATTAGCTCTCTGAACAACATTCTGATATTTAATACAATTTGCAGCTCTGTATCAAAATGACAAACAGCACCATTCGCAGCCTCGTTGACCTCTGCCTGGGTGAGGCTCAGTCGCTCCACCTTGGTGCCGGCCGACTTCCTGAGACGAGGTGGACACACAACACAATCAGCTTTTTAAAACAGGAAGCTACATGGGCGTTACCCATAGCACCTCATGTGACACACACACTACATTCAAAACATTGACTTTTGATAAGAACATAAAGAATATCACTTACACTGACAGACCGCCAGCTGTTTTCCTCTTACATGGAAGGAGGCATCTTTTAAAGACGACAACAAGGATCAATGACAGTAAGACCAGGATGCAGATGGCTGCAATAAGAGCTTTCTTCCAGCCAGCCATCTTCACTGTAGGACAGAATTAAATATACGGACAGTTATCAAATAAATCCTAATTAATTATACAACACAGCAATGTTCTCACAAAATATCTAGCTCTACTGCTTAATGTAGTTTACCTGTTATTTCTGGGTATGAATTAGAATCATTTAGTTGTGTAATCTGATGTTGGAATAAAAATTAATGTGCCGATTTAAAATAAACTCAGTGTTTATGACTTTAACAATTTTTAGGGTTGTAATTGCAATCAGCCTCGGTACAGTCTATGATTCTATTTTACACTCTGATCTAATACCATGTAATTTATTTATTGGAAATGGGCCCAGCAGCACCCTGCACCTTCATTCAACTTCAAATATTTTTGAACAGCAAAAGTAAAGCAAACACCCATGTAGTTAAGGCATTTTGTGAAACTTCAAGGACATCCATACTGAAATATCCATACAGGTTTAGTAGTAATAATAAAAGTGTAACAATAATTTAAAACTAATATGTTCATTGTTTTAGTACGCAGGAGTTGGTTTCATTCTTGGTACTGGCTGATATGAAAAGTTCAGGTATTGGGAAAGAAAAAAAATGGT
>JAQNCA010000011.1:7134771-7157085 GCA_029783725.1 Acanthurus tractus
TAGTACGCAGGAGTTGGTTTCATTCTTGGTACTGGCTGATATGAAAAGTTCAGGTATTGGGAAAGAAAAAAAATGGTCGTCACAATGGTAGACATGCAGGAATGCAATCCCGTGATCACCTTTGCAACTGTTCACTGAGGAGAAAACGCACCTGTAAGCTTGATGTTATAACTTCGCTTCATTTCTTTGGCTGAGTTGTTGCTCTCACAGTAATACTCTCCTTGGTTCTCTCCACTGATGTTGTTGATCTTGTGGGATCCTTTCAGTGTCTCGGAGGAGTATTTGCCCACAAAGCCCTTCTCTTTGTGGTACCAGATGAAGTCGATGGGCGGGGTGCCACTCTGAACGGAGCACACCAGAGTCACGCTCTGCCCCTCAGAGACGCCCCCCATGCCGGAGGGAATGCTCAACACTGGTTGTGACACCGGCTCTGCATGGAAAATGTATTTTAGACAAAGGTCACATGAATTTGATTATATGGCTTGTCATCTTTCCTGCATCCAACACACCTATGATAATGGTTGAATGTAGCAGCTGCCCTGTTTCTGTCATGGCTGTTCGGTGTGGACTGTTTCGTGCATGGCAAAGAAAATTGTTAACATCTGAACGCTTGTAGATGGCTGAGGAGTTGAAGATGGCCAGATCCCCCGGCTTGTTCATGATTCTGGACTGATGCAACTTGTTGGGGCCAAAAAGGAGGTAGGTGATGGGCAAAGTGCCGCTGTCACTGTGACAGAGCAGCTGAAAGGGCTTCCCCAACACCAGCGGGCCCCTCACCACGCTCAGCACGGGTCTTGAAACAGGAACTGGAGATAAAGAGATAAAGCAGTTACACAACAGAAACATAAATCTAACCAATTATATTTGTCCCTTCTCTTTCTTTTTGCACCAAATGTAAGAAACACATTTATTGTCAAGTAAGATATCATTGCAAGAAAATATTTCATGAATATTTACTTTTTTAATGGCGAGTTTCTTACTTATTAAAAACAAAAAAAACCCACCTTGTATTCGTTCACTTCTTAAAATTTTCTTTATAAAGGTGCCATTTTTCCTCTTAACTAGGTGCCACAGACAGACTTCAGCTGTGCTAGCAGCTCTTTGTGGCACAATGACAATAAAAGAGTTCTGATTCTGATTCTTTTAGTTTGTACCGAAGCGCTGAAAGCTAAATGCTGATGTTAGCATGCTAGCATGCTTACAGTAGCAATACTGGCATGTTGATGGTGAGCAGGTATCATATTTACCATGTTGTTTAGTGTGTCAGTATTTGCTACTTAGTATGAAACGAGGTCATTGTGAGTTGGTAAGTGTAGCTGTGGGTTTTGGGCAACCATCTAGCCAGAACTGCTGAACACAAAGTACAAAATACAGCAGAGATTGTTGGAAAGTTTTGATTTAATGTTGGTACTGGATGAAGAGTTAAATAACCATCAAACTGAGTACTAAACATTGTAAGCACATTTTAGGCAATCTGTGCAAGAGTTTACTGATATTTTTATTAAAAACTAAGATTTTAAACTCTTGGAGACACTTGAGGAAAAGTCAGAGAAGTGTAAAGATTCTTAGGATTAATCTTACTGGACATCAGGTCCAAGAATTGTCTGAATCCATCAAGTATTTGTTTGAGTCTAGATAAAAGTGCTTCACTGACTGACTGACAGTTTTCATTTCCAGCCATGATAACAAAGAAAGTCTTGCTGCCTGCCTAAAAACACCTCATTATTACATTTTCACTTTTAGACTCACCTTTTGCTTTGACGACAACTGTTTTGCTTTCTTTGACAAAGTATTGCGTGAGAGAAGCAACCTCCACTTTACAGGTGTAGTTGCCATTTTCGGAGGGGTGTGCCACAGCTCTGTACGTCTTGTTGCCAATGAACTTGTTATCTCTGTAGATGGAGTACTTCATGGTTTCATTGTTGATTTTATCAGGAAAATACACCGATACAAAGCAGGTCAGTGTGAAGTGGTCTCCCTCAAATATGTCCGTAGGCTGCACAGACAGTCGTGGCTTTGAAAACAGCTCTGTTAAAGTTGGACAGCAGAGACAGAATGTTACACAATGTAAATGTGGTCTATTTTTAAACTTTAAATATATAAAAAGCTTTAAACTTCACATAAGAGGGTGCTTAATGTCATATTAGACATTTCATAACAAAGAGTATATCCAGTTCTTGCCTTTGACTGTGATTGTTTGATAGGTTTCTTTCTGCACATTGCCCCACTCTGCCTTGCACTCGAGCTCCCCAGAGTCGCCTTCCCGTGTGGTGAATCGATGACTGAGGCTGACTGGGGCTTGCTTGAGGATCCTGCGGTCCTTCTTCAGGAATACTTCAATGTCACGTAATTTACTCACCACTCTACAGACCACCTCTATGACATCCCCCTCGAAGACAGTTGAGGAGGGCAGCACATTCATGACTGGGGATATGTGCAGTTCTGCAAGACACAACTCAGAAAAATCAATCCTGTCATTTCTTTGAGTGATCGGATCTTTTTACGGCGACATAACAGCTCTTGGTCTAACCACCTTTGACTATCACTTGAATCTCAGTGCTGCGGTTGGAGCGTCTGCTTCCGGAAACCAAATTGATCACATAGTCACAGTACAGGAGGCGGTCTCCAATCTGCGTCATGGACAGTGTGGTGTTTGATGAGTTCCCAGTAGGCGCTGGCTGCTTTATCTTCTTAGACTCTCCAGTCCTAAATTTCTGATAAAAACTGAAGATGAGGGATCCTTTCTCTTCCGGTGCACTACAGGTGGCTGTGAACTCCTCATTCTTATAGGGTGTTGTCTTATTCAGATACAGAACAGGAGTCTGCAGGCCTGTTGGGAGGTAAAAAAAAAACAGTTGGACAGCTGTTAAGCTACATATTAATGTTTTAGTATGTATATAGGAGCTGCCCTGACATGAGGATTATTTTACACTTTGGGTGCACTGGATATGTAAAAACTCTGTCACCAAAATGTCATCAAAGTTTGCTTTAATCTAAAAAACCTCCTTGTTATGCTTCAAGAAAAAACGTCAGCATGTTAAAATAAATTCTACTATACAAAATTAAAATGTCAGCAGTTGTAATGCAGTAAAACTAACAATTTATTTTTTTACTGTATCTACAGAACGTTTGCTTGTTGTTGTTTTTTTTTAAAATGCTCTTTATCAAAAGTTGGAGTTACCTTGAACTCAATACCAAAGAAGTACTATACAAAGTACATAATTTTCTCTAAAATAAGTGTTAGCAACAGCCAGGATGTTCAATGTGACTGTAATGTAAAAGTACAATATGTGATTTCTGCTACTAAATGTCTCTTGACCCTGAAATAGTAAAAACAAAAGACATGGCTTGATGATGTTGTAGAGTAGCCTGGGATCATGGGATTTGGGCTCATTGTTAAACAGCCACCAATCCAGATGGAAATACGACTAACAGGAAATATATGTTCACAAATGAGGTAATCTATTAAGGTTTTATTCCCTTTATGTTAAGTCACATTTGCCAACTCTCTCACTTCCTCACTGGTGTTACCCTGGAAGTTACAGGCAACAAAATAAAACACAGCGTTTCCTTGAATAAAGTTAAGGATTTCTCTGAGCTTGAACATTTTTGGAAACATTTGGAAAAGTGTGAAAACACAACTAATAAAATATTACACATAATTTTAGTTGCTTTTTGACATTTTAATGGGGAAATGTTATGTATCGTGCATTTAACTCAAATTCTTTGTGTTTGTTATGGTAATTTTTACTGAAGAAGGCTGGAAAACAGACTAAAATCTTGTTGCTCACAATAAAAAATGTTTGGCAGTAATGTGAATCATGCATTGGCCTGAAAAAAGAGCCCTCCCTGTTTTTTTTTCAACTTCTTTTGTTGACATTTTTCCACAACTGTGCTGATAATTGAAGCATTTCAGTTATTTTTATGAGAATTTTTCACGTTAGTCCACTTTATTTGAACCCTGTGAGACAAAAGCAACAAACACAAACAAAACTATCCACCTAAAAACAAAACATGGCTTGATAAATGTATTGTATCTGAGTGTCATCACAAGTTTTACCTGTGACGTCGAGTTTCTGGCTGTGGCTGACTCTGTTCTTGTCCTTGACCTTGACCCGACATTCATAATTCCCAGAGTCAGCTGCTCTGGCTGGGCTGAGTTCATACAGAACTGAGTCTTCCTTGGTGGTAGATGAGTAGACGAGGATGTCATCCTGTGTGAACTCGAATGTGTGCGTCAAATCAGAGATGTTGAAATGACTGACGCTGACCTGGCAGCGTAGGATCACCGTTGTCCCGCTCTGAACTGTGCTGCTGGGCAGGACTGCAAGGCTAACGTTGTCTATGGTGTATGCTGTTGGTCCAAATATCATACAGACACACAATCATACACATACATCAGAAAGAAATTATATCAGAAGGACTGCACGTCTCATTTATGTAAAACCGACATCACGGACTGAGCCAGTAATAACACAGCAGTAGGGAGTCTATTATTCTCTGCACAATAAAGGTGAAGTCTGAAGGAAGGCACTCCCTGGCCACCGGTCTGCTGCAGAGTAAGCAGGAGCTGCTGAAGGAAGGACAAAGCTTCAACAAACAGCATCTGACCCACTTGGCCCCCCATGGGAGAGCTGTGTTGATTTATTCCAGCTCCTGCTCTCCCTCAGCAACAACAGCATCGTGTAACCTGCCTCAACCGCTACCAAACAATCAGTCCACATCCTCAAAGAGCTGCTGTTAGTGTGGACTCCAGGAGCAGGAGGCCGACGGAGGCAGAGAATGACTGCGAGGTCAGCCTCTGAAGGGACTGTACATGTGTAGAGTAACTGGGTTTAAGTTTGACCTTCAAAATAGCAACTTGATAAAGTACTCTTAACACAAGTTTTGAGGTTTTGGCAAAAGAAACAGACCATTGAGAAGTCCAGATCATCTTTTCAGAAATCACAATCACAATCATTCTGTCATGCAATTTTAAAGGAATAGTAGGAAAATTTTGGAAACACATCAATTTACATTCTTTGTGGAAAGAAACTGAGACACTGAGTACTCGTACTTATTTTCCAGGAATACAGAGGCAAATATTGTACCTTGTTAACTGACAACTGTAAGTAACCTTTAGTGCCATATTATTGATTAAGATGAAAATGGATTGATCCTTAATGTACAGTACAAGCTCCACAACAGTTAAACCACCGGAACCAATTTCAACATTATGTGATGAACATATCACATAATTATTAGGCCTTATTATAATCCAATAAAACAATAAATTTAATCCTGAAACTTGGTACAATGCACAAAAGTACTTTTTTCTTCAGTCTACATGCTAAGCTAAACTATGTGGCTACTTACTGTAGTCTTATCTGTGCGGACAGACATGACAGTGGTATCAAGATATGTGTTTTTTTTTCTAAAATGTTGAATTAATCTTTCAGACACTGCCTCTTAAGCCACCTTACCAAGAGCTTTGGATAAACTGCGACACAAGAAGAAAACATTGAGAAAAAAGACATTTAAATTCAAATCCCTGTGGTTTGAGAGCTATTCAGAATTGGGGTGGTTCATTCAAACTCTTGCCAATTTGACAGATTACCCAGTTTTACCTGTGATGACTTAAAATAACTTCAATGAATCTCACTGAAGGCTTGAAATTATCAAGGAGGCCAGGGGTGCATGATACAATGTCTCTTTTCTGCAAAAAATAACTTTGTGGGCTAAAAATAGCTCAACTGTCAGCACAGAAAGGTCTGGATAACCTAAAACTGTCTCATTGCCGGAGAAACTCCAACCCCTCTGGACCAGTTATTAAAGGAGAGTCAAATATACAGTGTAATGTAGTTATACTTACATGACTGCCCTCTAGCACACTGCCCTGTGTTTGGAGAAAAGCAGAGAAAAGGGGGAGGAAAAAAAGTGAGAATTTAGAAGATCAAGTTTAACAGAAGCAACATCCTCTATCCTTGAAGCAGCACAGCGGTGGGTCCTTACAGAAGTTTAGGAGGCTGATGAGAAGAAGCAGCGGCAGCAGCAGGTTGGGGGGTCTGGAGTCCATCCTGACTGATGGTGGTTCACTGCTGTTTGATTAAAACACACATGGATGAAAAGACGGAGGCCAGAGGGCCAGTCAGAAGGACATGGGAGGGACATAGGAAGGGAGAGGTGGAGTGTGTGGAGCAAAAACTCAGGCAGTGTCTTAAGCGATGGCGGTGGTGGTGGTGGTGGTGGTAGTGGTGACGGAGTGTTTCTCTTCTTATCATTCACTCTCCTTGTGCTGACCAGGAAATGGCTGTTACTTCCTCAGGAATCTACCATTTACTGTTTTTATCAGTGTGTGAGAGGAGAAATTTCAACAATAATGGAGAAAACAGTCTGACCTCACAGACCTCTCCAGCTCTCCCTCAGCATGAAGGCCATTTCTTACAAAACTCAGCAGCTGAGAATGAATGACAGCCATTCAGAACGTTTTCTCTGACTACATCTGGTAACATCACCGACTTGCCAAAATGTTTTTACAGTTTTTAATTTTTTTGCGAGCCGCAAATAGGAACAGTTTGTACATTTCATCAATCCTTTTTATCTATGAGACAAGGTTCGGAATAAATGTAGGTCAAATTGAGCTGAATTTTCCCATCAGAAGGTCGGAGGGGGATTGATGTGAAGCTAATCAGGACAAATCTTTGAGACCACACCAAGGTGTGCCGTTTCGACGAGGTAAATTGAGCAACCATTAGGATGGTTTGGAGTGTTATCTGTGGTATTCAGGAGAAGGGTTTTTGCGCAAAAAAACATGACATTTTCTAATTGTTTTTCTTTAGATAAACTGATGAGTTTTTAACAAGAAGATGTGAGACATTTAGTAGCTGTGTTTCCAGCAACAGAACCAGACATATTATACCAAAAACATGACTTTTTTTCCCTAATCTTAACCAAGTGGTTTTTGTTCCTCTAACTACCCAGACCTCACTTTCAGAAATATTAAAGCTTCGGAGTAAAAAAAATGTAAAGAAACACAAAGAAAACCTAAAATAACAAAGAGATCAATATCAATATCAATTCCTGGCGGTTGGGTTAACACTGTCAAGAAAAGCCACAAACACACTGAGACTCTTGCAAAAGGCCTTACTCCACTTTGTGTGGTCAACAATCTCACCTTTTAAATAGTTAATGTCATATGCCGTGTCTTTACCAAACCGCAGGACATTACCACTGAGTCACGATCCAATCTGTGATGAAATATATTCAGCATGAGCACAATCAAAACAAGCAGTGTTTCCACAACAGCACCTATCACCTCACAGCCCATAATCCTCTCCTCCTCGGGTGCTCAGTACCCTCTTGTTAAAACCGTGAGATGAAACTGTGATTGAGCCACTGAATCATTTATCGGATACAAACTAAGATCTTAAAAGCTGCCAGGCTTTAACTGCAGAGCGTGAGGTGATGATTTATATATGATCAGGAGTTTTGGCAACAACAGAAAGGAATGTCATATTGAGTCATTATGGCCACAACTTGAGGAGAAAATGAGATTTAAGTAGGCGAGTATTACTGTTGGACAAGTGTAGATTAATCTCACAGCAAATGTTACAGTTGTAATGAGTGTGTTTCCCCATCGAATAAAATGCTTTGAGCTATAGGAGCCCTCTGGGGAACAGCTGCTGCGCACGACACAGTATAGTTGTATAGTTCCCCTCAGTATTACAGGGAATATTTAGAATGCCAATAACACACAGTAAGAGAGTAGTTTCATTTTTTTAAAATCAAAACACTGCACAAACATTTTAATGCTAAGATGGTGGTTCAATTTGTGTTTAAATTCCAGAAGTATGCAAGTATGCAATGCATTGCAGCACCTGCAGTCCTTGACTCTGACCACTAAGAGCTGCTGGAGACTAACAGAAACAAAAGGTGCTTGAAAACACACATTGTCATGCAGCTTTATCTGCATGAAGCTCTCAGTCCCTTTCATTCGTGCCACATTTTTTACCAGCAACACATGTTTTCAGGTTTAACAGATGTATATCTTATCATCTGCAGAGCTCAAACAGAAACAACCTTGACTGCCATGTTAATTAGACACCAACTGTTTCAGGTGACCGTGAATAGTACCAGTATCAGTAAAGAGTCTGCTCAGGCTATTTTCTAATGCTTGCGTTAGCAGCTCATGACACTTCTTTTTCCTGCTGCTGATGAAATGAGTGAAGTGAGGAAGGTGACATTTGGAAATAGATCCATCAGAGTTCACTCTGCCTTCTAATGAGCATTTAAAAAACTATGTGCACACACAGCAGGATGTGGTCCTGAAATCTGAAGCCTTCAGCTCAGTTTGTCAAAGCGAACCTGAGCGGAGATTTGAATGAGGCTTTTGTAGTGTTATTACAAGTGGTTCAGATGTATTCAAATTAATGTTTTACAAAAGATTTGCTGATGTTCGTATGTGCTCAAAAATGCTACCTTCCCATCTTTATCCAACAAGAAATAGTTGCTTCCATTCAGACAAGTCTGGGGTCATGAATCAGAAACAGTATATTCCCTGGATGGTCCACTTTAAAAGTTATGAGTACCTGATCATTACTGTGATGTGGACTTGTAGGCACCAGTAGTTCTCTATTATCCACGACTGCGTCAGTGCTTCCTCCAACAGTGTCAGATATGGCTGCAATACTTTTTTTTAAGAGTAATTTGACAAATAGCTCTTTGCAGAAAAAAGCTCAACCTCTGCAGCCCCTCATAACCGAGCTCACTGCTGTGCACTGCTCTGTTTTGCCATAATCTGCTCACCCCCTCATTTCAGCTGAATTAGCTGCGGTTAAAGATTCATGGAGAGGGTCAGAGATAAATTGTACAAGAAGTCACATCACGCTAAGACACAGATGCAGACACACACACACACTGAAATAAAATAGATTCAAATACTCCATCTTGATCATTATCATGCAGACAGAAATGTTCACTCACCTCTCGAGGGCTGCATACAGGGGGAAGATTCAAAAACATAAGCCAACACGTTAGGTTTGCATTTTTCTTGATTGCTGAACCTGCAGTTCTCTGAGGACCACCCTTCCTGTTTACTGTGCTTCTTGACTCTATGTTGCCAGATAGTGATTAAATGTGGCCATGGTTTTGCCATTGACAGTGTTGCTTCTTTGCTAGGAGAAGCAACACTGTCAGGTGCTACATGTAAGCATGAAACAAATACTTGCGGCGCAATTTGCACACAAACAGTGTCTCTTCTGCCAGATGTGAGAAACGGAACAAGAAATTAAGAATGTTTTTGTGAACTTTTCTTAAATCAGACGTAATGATTCAAACTGATAATGCTCTAAATCACACAGGGACGTTCTACTATAACACACGTCTGAAAAAAGAGGGAGGAGGAAATGAAGACATGAATAAAATACTAATTTAGAATCTGACTTTTGTTTAGGCGTATGGGAAATGTTACCAGATAGTAAAACACTCCATTGAAAGACATGAGATGGGAAATTGCTCTGAGGCAAACGTCTTTAGGGCCTAATTACAGGTAATCAAGTCAGGCTGGCAAATCTAGCCTGTTTGTGAGGGGATGGTTTTAGAGGACACATATTGGAACAAATGGTTCAATACAATAAACCAAAAGAGAGGAATTGCATGTACGACCAAGTCAATTTTCCATCCAAATACTGCTCAAATTCTGAGGTACCTGTTTTTATTTTGTCACATCTTCTCAATGCCCTGACTTTCCTTGTGAGTGTAAACATAGAAACTGAATTCCAAACAGTGTGACACAACACACTGCTTGTCAAGTCAACATCCTTTAAAACAACACAAGAAGGCACTTCCTGATCTGATAATGACTTTGGTTAAAGGGATGAGGAAAGTATCATCATCATTTTGATTGCAATAAACACATGGTTAAGTTTATCTGGATATTGACTTGCTACACTGGAAGGCCCCCCCCCAAAAAACAACAGTGTTGGCCCCAGAGGTTACATCATCGACAAACAATCACTAATTGGCTCCAAGATCAAATCTCGGGGGAGTGGTCATTTCTTGGGTTTGCTCTCCAGATTTTTTCTGAGCATTTGAATAATATACACAAAGGCAGATGCATTGAAACATTTAATTAAACTACATTGTATAAAAAGACCTTCATCTGTAGAGTGTTTGCTGTCTGCAGATATATCCCACTGAATCCAGCTAGAGCCAAATGTTTACTCTACAAATCCGCCCTCCATCTTCTCCTCCTCGGCCTGGTGTGTTTTGACAGAGTGCAGCCAGTTGTGTCCCCAGAGAGCTTCTGCACCTCATACCAGACTGGATGAACCAAGACTGGAAACACTGTTGATGGGGGACGACGTGGAGATGTTTCTGCCTCTGGCGCACCAGCCTGCAGGAGGCAGGGAGCGTGTTGCTACAAGGCAAAGCTTTGAGGCCGCCTGTCCCACACAACCTCGCAACCTCGCAACCTCAACTCCATCTGTCTGTCCCTTCAGTGTCATGACTTTTCTGTTTCACTTCTTTATTTAAATGACTTTTCATTCCTTTTTAAAAAAATCTTTCTCATGACTCACTTGCTTTTTTTCCCCTGCTTCCTCTTTCCTAGTTTTTTCCCCTTTCACTCTTTTCTTTGAGTATCCTTTTTTTTCTTAAATAGCTCCTCTGACTGACTTTCTCTCTTTCTGCCTCTTTCTGTCCTTCTGGCTCCACCCACCTTATGTCTGCTGAATCAATAATAAATGATCTGAGAGGCTTGGCTGTGACAGGCTCTCTGCATCGACTCTCTCAGGGTTACTGTGGAGAATCAGACAATGCTCCGGGCCCCGGTACAGCAGCAGGCTTACAGTAGAACAACGAAGCAGAGGTGACACGAAGAAAAGTCATGCTCATTGTTCCGTACTGAAGAACATTAACGGATGTGCCCATCAAGGCACAGCCGGCCTTCAAACCTCCACTTGTCGCTCCTCGATACAGCACATGTATCAGGGCGTGCAGTACGCGGACAGCTCCATCTGAAATACCGCAGGGGGCTGTTGCTCCGAGGCGCCTGCTGCTTGCTCACTCCCCACCAAAAAACCTCAATCCAAGGCCTCCCCGTGTTCACCTGCTGGTTTGAACATGAGCTTAATTCTTTTCTCTCTCTCTTCCTTTTCTTGTTGCCGGGCCTCTGTTGGATCCACCATGGTGAAGTGTCCTTGAGCAATGCACTCCGGGGGATGCTGTTCTGTAGCAGATCCTGGTGAGATGGTGAGAGGCAGAGACGGGATCACATCTGTGTGACTCTCAAAATCTATTATGCAGGCATCACAGAACTTCAAAAACGAATTGCCCTGGAACTCAATCAGCTCTTCGGAGACCGCTTGTTTTCTCACATTAAAGGGACAAAAAGAGACAGTCTGAGGGCAGAGACTTATTTTAAAAAATGTCCACATTATCTCAATTCTGCCCACGTCCGCTCACTCCTGAATATACACCAGTTTGCCCCACAGAGGTGGAGCTGTGGGTTTCAGCAACACAAGTCAATACCCCCCAACAACCTCTGTTCTTTTCATTTCACTGAAAGTACCACAATCAGAAACAAAACTTAGTTTGTTTTGTTGGACTCAAACATGCAGAGAGCTCTGTAAGTGGAATCAGAAAAGTGCCAACAAGGAGCCTGAAGGAAACAGTGAGTGTTGGCGGAGAAAAAGCTCTAAATAGCCTCCTCAGAACAGAGGCTCTCCAGGGACCACGCTCTTTCTTTAGGTTATCATACATCATGAGACGGATGCCGGTTCCTCCTCAAAGTGCTGACACACTAAAGTCAAGAAGACTCAGCACACAGACGAGGGGAGGCGGAGAGGAGCCTCGCGATCTGTCATGGGGGTCTATTGTCAACGCTCCAACCCCAAGAGGATGTTTTTGCACCCAGTGTTGTGAAATTCTGTTTACTGCTTTGACTTTCTTTGCTCCTATCAGAGCACACTCTCAGTTGTCTGTTTTAAAAAGGCTCACGCGAACGCAGAGGTTGGCCTGATGTCATGTGACACTCCCACTAGTCACGGCGCTGTCAACCAGTGAAGATTTCAATCCCTGTGTGAGCAGTTCTACCTCCTTTAATCCTGATAGTTCTGATTAAAGCATGTGTTTAACCTCAGCTGAAACCCTGTGGTCTCCTCCCACAGTGGAGGGGCATCTGGGAGAATCTGCTCACAATCAATATAAGCATTACTCGGATTCAAAGGGCTCCTCGGTGCGATCACCCCACAGGACTCATTAAGAGTTATAGAAACACTTAATGTGCAATTTTGCATAAGGTGCAAGAGGAAACTGCCTCTCCGCACCTGCCTGCAAAACGCTTGAGTTGTTACTGCATACCTGCCTCTACTGCAAGAGGAATACTAAGACTTTTCAGGCTGCTTATGTGTAAAACTTTTCTGCATTTTTTCCACAGCTGAAACGTGAAACTACTCTGAAATACAGATAGGAATACAGTTGGAGGTACACAGCTTGACATTTTTGCTTATTTCCTCAGTAAATGTCAATAAAACCCCATTTGAAAGAGGAAAATATCAGCACACAGGAGAGAAGCAGTTGGTGAAAAAGTGTTTTAAAAGTAAGAGGAAAGTGGGGAAAAAGTCATTTATTATAGTAAGTTTTCATGGAGCATTACATAACTCCAAGTCTTTGTTAGTATTTGGCCTTTATAGCAGAACAATGCGTCTCATTTGGGGGGAACACTAATTAGGTGGAAAGAATGTGAGATAAAATTAAGTTAAAATAGATGTTCAAGGCTCAGAGTTGCCCTCTGCCACCTTTTGGCAAACTGAATCCTTTAAAATTACAGCATGATTTTTAAGTATATGTGTTTATTTAGGTAAGCATAAATTGTAGAAGACTTTGTTAGTCTCAATCCGTTCTTGGCATCAGAAAAAAAGTCAATCAAACTTTACGTAAATCCGAAGAAAAAGGAGGGTTAACAGGAAGAAACAATCTTATTTTTTTATTTACTGCCAGCAAGCCTGTCACATGTAACCAGATGAAACTGCAGGAGGCCAATTAAATTCCCAATCCTTGCAGCACCATAAATAATTCAGCTCTGAAGAAAAAATGCAAAAGAAATTCCTATGTTACTATTGGCAAAGGGAAATAAAGTCTATAAGTCCTAATAAACATCCTGAAGTTGAGTAGAAAACAATGGTATCTTGAGAAGTTACTGAAATTCTCAGGTGTGAAAAGAATTTAAAGCTGTTAATGAACATTTACATCAACCAAAACCCCCTTTTGAGTGCAAATTACAAGTAGTAAGCTTAAAAAGGGTTCATAAAACCTCTGTAGTTTGTTCTTTTAGCTGAGGGTAGAGGCTGATTCAACACATATTGCTATGGATTACGATGGTGATTCAGCTAATTGCAAAAAAACCCCATAATAATTAAATAAACAAAAATGTATTGCAAAGTCAGTAAAACCCCCTCTTAGAGTCCTCAAGTTGGTCCTGTAGCATGACATGTTTCTTCACTTTCTGCCCGCTCGGCCATTGTTCAGAACAGTTTGTAGCTCGCTCACTGTCTCAATGTTGCCAACTTTGACTTTCTCTCTGTATTTAGCAACTTTTTAGACATTCAGTGACACAAGAAATCACCTAGAAACAAATCTAGCAATGTTTAAACATCTTTAATTCCTCTAATTTAAAGAGTGTCACCAATACTTCTCTACAAATATGCTGTAATGGTGCTTTCTTGACTGTTTAGTGCTTGGAAGAGACCAGCAGCGCATCCAATCAGCAACCAGACAGAATGGTAAGGTGCGAATATTCACACTTTACGACCAAACGCTGATCCTCATTGTTTGTCTGGGGAACCCCTGCTTTGCTTTTGCACTAAATGATTAAACTCTAAGTAAAGTGATGTCTGTAAGTTTGTTAAACCTTAGCTGCACTCCTTTGATCACATGACATCTCTAACTCTCTCCAGCCATCTCCCAAACAAAGCCTTCCAGTTTGGTGGTCTCGTTAAAATGCAATCTCTCCCTCTGCTGTCTATGCTGCCGCTGCCCTGCATTAGCATTGCTGCCTGTTTTCTCAGCCCCACCGCTGCACAGGCATCCACCAGCAGACTCCAGCGGGTGGGGGGGGGGGGGGGTTAAGATATTTGCTCATGGCTTCCCAAAATCTTTATCCAAACATCTTTGTTGGGAGTGATGAGGTTGGAGGCTGGACTTCAAACTGTAACTTTGATTTTCTGCCATGATAAACCCACTCAAGTGTGAGATGTTTGACTGAACTATGTTTTATTTTCTCTCATAACAAAGTTTACAAGAGCAGGTTTCATTTTCTTAAACCTCTCAACTGTTGGTACAACAGATCTCTCACTAAGTTTTGTAATTAAAGGTAGTCAGGTGGTTAGCTTACATTAAAGACCCAAAGACACACTGAAAAATAAAAGCTCACTATAAAACTAGTTAGAATCATTAAGCTTGACTTTTCACCATGTCACCTCTTAAAAAGATTCTGTATATGTTCGTGGATATGTCATGAAGTCACAAATGCAAATTAGCATTTAGCATTATCCAACACATTTTTGTGCAGCTGCAATTTTTGTTGCAGCATTTTATTGAAAATAGTTAGTAATGCTGATTGGCTAGCTTATTTTTAAGCTTCAAGCTAACTGTTAGCCAGCTAAAGTGGATGCTCCATCAGTGCATTTAGGCTGGAATAATCAGGAATTTCTCGCTCAAGGTGAAGCATTTAAATTTCTTTGTCAAACACAAAGAGAGACTTTAATTGTAACGAAACACTCGCTTCAAGGACTCTTACATGAATGAATGAATGAATAAATGAATGAATCTTAAACTAGAATCAAAACTCTTCTCAGCCATGCTCTGCTTGTTGAGCATTGGGTCAGCCAAAGGTTAAGCAAGGACTCAGAAGTTACCATGTTACTGTTTCCACTTCTGATCTCTGTCTCTAATGTCGAGTTTCATATTTCTTTGCAAAATCTTTTGCCACACAATCTTTCAGGAGAGACCCTGCATGAATAAAACTGATTCGATTTAACAGCCATCTACTTCTCTATAAACCTTAGTGGAGAATTTTTGCTCCATTTCGTCATTTTTCCTTTTTATTTCATCATTTGTATACAAAGCGCAGAGTGGGATGTGCTCAATTCAAAATTCAAGATAAGTTACAAAGGCTCATCAGGATATGCCCCCCCCCACCCCCACCCCCACCCCCCCGCACACAAACACATATACACACCCACACTTATGAGGTCTCCATTTTAAAGGCCAGAAAAGCTCAGTCGGATGAGGGAATGAATGAAAGGAGTAGAAAAGAAAGGATATGAGAAGGGTGGAGGACTCATGAACTGTAGCACTTGACTGTCTGCTCAGTTTTAGGAGACTGATTATGGTTGTGAGTGGAGGTGAACGTCTCTCAGCCCCAACATGGAAATGAGACCAACAGAGGATACACACAGATTGGACTGATGGGGGGAAAAGGGATGCTGGAAGAAGACAAAGAGAGAGGGAAAAAAGGGTTGAATGGAGAACTTTTTTTTTCTGTACACTCACCTTTTCACCTTAGAAAATAATAACAGAGCAGAAGAAAAAACACGACCCGACACCACAAACAAGTCAACAATCAACACACCGGACAACAAGAATCCTCCAAGCCCCCATGTTGGTATTCAAACTCTAAATATTTCATGTAATCCACTGTTTTTGAGACTTTATTCCAGCTATTGAATGCTGTTTCAACGAGACATGTTGCATTCCATCTATTCATTTCCTCGCTGCCGGGAACATCTACAGTAGAAAAAACCCAGACAATGATGTGACCTTGGTGCTGCTTCATGTTGTTTTCAAGCATTGAAACTACTCTGTGAATGACGGGGAGTTTTGTTTAAGAGTGATCAGAAAAAAGAGAAAAAAAAAATCTGTCGAGCCTGTAATGAAACTGTAACCATAGTAACACCTCTGCTAATAACGAGGAAGCTGTCAGAGGGCCTGTCTACCTTTGTCTGAGGACGACAGCAGGATGAAAAGATGGGGATGAATTCCTTTGATTACTCCGGGTTAATAGGACCGACTGCCGGAAAAAAAAGGGAGCCAGTGTTGTGTTACACGCTGTCAAAACAGAACTGGGTGAGGGGGGTGTGTAGCTTCAGGTGCATGGCGTGCGGGGGGGGGGGCAACATCCTCACAGATACTTGCTCTGCCCCCCTCATGTTGACTCCATCCATGGTAATACAGTTTGTTTCACTCTCAGCTTAAGAGAGAAAGTTTGCAGACAGACACTTTGTGTGCTGTTGTTAACAGTTCATGTTTGTTCATAATCAGTAAATTATTGATCCCATCTTTCACGCCAGCCTTGATCCCTCCACTAATTCATTATATAGCATTCATGGTACCTTTATACATATAAAACAAATCAATTCTTTGAGCTGCCTTCTGTGTCCGTCTCTGTGTTTACATTCACCTCTGGTAGCAGGAGACAATATTATAATAATACTGTTAGATACTGTGTAATGAAGGTCCTCTTTGCAGCCTTCTCCACTTTGTCTCAGAGAATTCACTTTTTTCTTTCTCAAGATTCATTAAATAGCTTAATTTACTAGTTAATTTACAGCAGGATTGGGTTGGCAGTTGCTGAAAAGAAAAATAAGCTCCACATGTTTTGTCCACAATATGATGATGATGGAGCGAAAGACAGAGCAAAAGGCAGCTACTTACAACACCATCTGTCCACATCTGGCCCCACTTTTTATACCAAAATCTCAACAGTTACATGATGAGGTGCCTGCTTTGCCTCCTTACATCAGATCTCCATATTTAAAAACTCCTCCTCTAACCTCTGCAAGCACATTGAAACAAGTTACACATACTTTAGGTGATGATGTAGCCAGCCAGCTGATTTTAACATGTTATTTTTAATGTGCACCGTTAATATTTTAGCATTATTATAATGAAATTAACTTATCTTGTAGCTATAGTAATCTGTTGAGCTTTTAAATGATGCATTAATGACAACTATTTAAATGGAAAGTTACTTACACTTTGAGTAATTTATTAACCAGGTACTTGTTTTTAACTTAAGTAGGTACCTCAAATGGTAATTACTTTGACATTGTTTGGGGTTTCAGTGAGTTCCTTTGGTCAGTCGGTTCAATGAAGTAAATTCTGTAATGTTCTTCCTGTATGTTTCCCTAGACTTCCTGTCTTTGTGTGTTTTTCCCGCCTTTCCTCCCTGAAGTATTCCTGTCTGTCTTTTCTTCACTCCCTGTAAGTTCATCCGTGTCTTTTCCCAGTCCTGCTTTTCTCTTCCTTACCTTCTCTTCCTCCTTGTAACAAGCTGCAGCCACAGAGTGCACTGCACATAATGAAAAGTGTGCAAATGGCTGCAGCATATTTGGACAGTATTTATAGTGACCACCTTAAATGTGATATACAATGAGGTTATTGTGAAGCTGCAGGGCTGCAGAGAATTCACCTTCTCTGCAAAGCAAATTCCTTTTCTGTCACTCCCGTCATCCTCTGTCGCTTTTATCAATCTTTTATACAGAGTCTCTTGAGTTTTTCCTTTCATCTGCTGGCTTCACAGCCTCGCAGTAAAAGATAGAAACAGTCTGAACGGCACAGTTAAAATCTGTTCTGAGATTACTCGAATGAAACCACGAGATCTGAAGTCCTTTTGCAACCAACAAGTCCTCTAGAAAGCTGCACGTATAACAGCATCCTCTGGACATGTTGTTGCAACAATTTTTCTCTGTTGCCATCACAGAGTTTTTTTTCTTTTTTGCTTGTATAAATAAACCCCTTTTCTCCATCTATCATTCCTTCAGCTCCATCAGTAGCTCAACCTCAACCAGCGAGAACACCGCCTTAATATAACTTCTTTTATTCTACAATACTGAAGAATTGCTCACGATATGTTGGGATTTTACCAGAGCTAAAAGGGCGCTCTTCTGTCCTACACAAATCAGAGGGCAGTGAAATGACCACAACATGTCACAGCCCAGAGTGATATACTGCTTTTATAAATCAGCTACCGCATGACAATATGTGAGTTACTGCTTAAACTATTTGATTCACATGTTCATGAAGCATTCACGCCATTACTCCTACAAAGATCCTCCTTGGCAACCTGCACACAGTGAAAGGCATTTGTAATGCAACGTCCTGGCTTAGAGACTTAACTTAGCCTGCCAGTTTAACCTTAAAGACTTGAGTAGGTTTAACCTGGCCAGTTTAACCTGGCCTAGCAGTGACCACAGCGGTCAACTCATTCACAGTAACCTCTGTTAACAAATCAATGCAGCTGTGGCTCAACGCTGTCCGGCTCCCTGAACTTAACAGTCAACAGACGACTGAAAAATCTTCCCTTTCTCTCTGATATTCACACTTCATTATTCAATCCTCCAAAATGAGGCCACTATAGAGGTCGAAGTTGAACTGAAATGTTTTCGTTTTAAAAGAATTTGCAAAGGTCAACATTGTGATACGATCTGTAGCTGTTAAGGTCTTTGTGTTGATACAAGAGAAGCAATCTGAAGCTCCTTTAATGTGATACTGAACTTTCTGAAGGAGTTAGGACTCATTTCTGTCTGAGACGGCTATTTTAATACATCTAGCAACCAACCAGATTGCTTAATTTGAAATATCAGTTTTCAAAATAACATTATATCAGTGACAGGTGCCATTTATCTACAGAGAAGTACTCACTATACTTTAAATATTATTTTAAATGCAGTACCTTTATCTGCAGTGGAGTGCTTTTACATCGGTGTATTGGTACTTCTGCCTAAGTAAAGATCTTCATACTCCCTCAGACCCTGTTTTTTACATATCCTCTGTTCACAAGCTGCAGCATTGAAAGCACCTCACCGCAGATGCCCCCCTGTGATTAAATAAAGACAAACAATGCACAACCTTTAACCATTCAAGATCTTTAATGACTATCAAGAAAAACCTCTCTGAATCTAAGTTATCTGTTTTGGCTATAGTTTACTCCTTCCTAACATAGTTTTTTTCCCCACTGAGCAGACTGCCAAGAGTCTGGTGATTCATGATGTTCACAACAAATTTTACAAACCTGAGTCACTGAAATATCCTGCTCCTGTGAGATGTCCATCTAACCACTTCTTCAGAAGAAAATATATTGAACAGTGAACAGTGCAGTGTAACTCTGTGGTGAGCTTGTACTTCGTGAACATATTCATGTTGAAGCAGCTTGTTTCTTGAAGGAGAATGAAACAAAAAAAGCTTCAGTGTGTTTCCTAAAATACTAGAACAAAACTTAAGCTTGCTAGTTGAACCTATTCATCATATCTATGTCATAAAAGTTCTAATGACGTCATTTCAAATCCATTCAGCAAACAGGTGCACAAACATCTACAGGTTCAGCAATACACTCACACTATGGACAGTTATTTTACCCCATTGCACAAGTGTGCAGCATATGTATGCAGCATCACAGAGAGAGGTGGACCAAAGGAGAAGCTTGTGTCATTAATCACAGCCAATCACACTGTGCTTTTACAGCAGAGCTCTCTGCACCAAGATGCACACATTGTTGGTAATCAAACAGTGTCTGAGCAGTTTCTCCACAAACAAATGTTCTCTTAAGGGACATGCAGTCGCATACATAAATATGCAGCATATTTAGTTTTTAATTGACTCAGCTCTGGACAAAATTAAAACTCCTGATATCATCATGTTTTTCAAGTCGAACAACAGATGATTTTCGAAAAGATCAACACAATTAACACATTTGGAGTTGTAAAACGTACACTAATGCATCATGATAAATTGCCTATTAGTGCATTTTGGAGTTCCCATCCCATTTGGGAAGATATGGAGGGAAAGTGGGAAAATTCACACAAAATCAGAACTGAAAAGTAATGTTTCCTCAGATAAAAAAAAATGTGAAAGCCCATGCTGACCTCCCTTGGGGGCTCCAGGGAAAAGCCTTCACTCAGGGTCTTTCAACTGCAGCAAAGCACAGAGACCTTCGCACGTCTCCACAAAGAGGCCTGGTGGCACAGGACACGATGTGGGAGGGAGGCAGAAAAAGGGAAGGACATGCTGCGTCGGCTTCCAATTAACTTGAAAAAAACCTCATTGTTTCAAATCAGCGACACTTCTCTCCATGCCATCCTGAAGCACCCCCACACACATTATAGTTTCATCTAACCCTTTTTATATCAGATATGTGTGTGTGTGTGTGTGCTTGTGTCACACAGGGATAAAACTCTCTCCTCTCTATTCCACACACACACATACACGCACGCTCTTACAGCCATTTTTAATGCAGTGGTTGCAGTGGATTTTAGAGAATAAAAAAAATATACTGATGTGTTTACTTGAGAAGGTTCAGCAAAACCTCTGATGATGGAACTGGAGGTTAAACTAAGCAGGTTTTTAGTATCAGAACACAAAATGTGACTTTTGAGGTGATAATTAATGAACCCTTACTAAAAACCTCCTGATTAGCTCTGATTCCAGGACCATATTTTAGATAATGATGAGCTACCAGACAAACTGGCAGGTAAAAGTCAGTTCATAAACATCTGTGAATCACAATAATGACCACTTTCAGCAAAAGATGTGTCTCATTAACTCTGGACAAGCTGCTCAATGCCACAAACGACTTTTTAACTACTAATTACTCAATCTTTACTGTTTTTGTTCAGTAAATCGGAACACCATTATCTTGTCATTACTTCATAATTTATCCTAATTTAAATGAAAGAGTGGGATGTTGTTATAAAACACACATAAAAAATATTTTCTGACATAGAATTTTCACGTCACAAGAGGAAAAGGAACAACTAAAAGAATGTAAAATGTGTAATTTTCATTTCTCTGTCTTTAATAGGGAGGTAACAGGAGGTGGTTCTGTCTGGATTTTAAGTTGCAAACAGACTTCAAACATATTCAAAGTTGAAAAAAACCCCAAAAAAACTCCAGGTCAGGCAATGCTAATATTAAAGCACAATCTCCCAAATAACCTCTAGCACACCTGACATCCAGCAAAGAAATGTTAAAATAGGAGAGATATGGCTCCGACTCTTAGTTTTTCTCCTGTTTTGATAAAAGCATGTAAACAACACGTTGCAGTAGCTGAGGTGAGAAGCAATAAAAGTGTGTATAATCCCTCCTGTGCTGATATTCAGGATGGATCTAATTTTAGCCTTTAGAGAAAGACAAAAAGCATGACTGAAAGAGCTTTTTAGTATGCAAGCAACAAGCAATGCAGCAGTCCTGTCATTCATGCTAATCATCACGAGCTACTCTGAGACAGACAGTGTGCCTCCAGTGAAGTGCAGGCAAATACCAACTCCCTTCAGCTCAAACCAACTCATCTTACCCCCATCCTGGTCCACTCTGCAACAGCTAACAAGCTCTGCGCGTGTGTGAGAAGAAACTGTGAATAGTGGGTGACAGCTCTGTTAATATGGTATGGGCTGTCACGAGGGGACTAGCTGCACCTGCCTTAAACCCACCTCTGTTTCACTTTAAGGATGCTTCTGCTGCTGCTGTTGACTGAAAGCATCCACTTAAGCAAAAGATAACAACACACTCCTCACATTTAGTGCGAGTGCTGTTGCATGGTCATGCATTGTGCATCCCCTTGTGCACAGGATATGCAAAAAAGTAACAAATAAGGAGGCAGAAAAGGATAAAAGGGGCCAATGGCGTCTGCTTTGCTTTGCATTATATTTCTAAACACCTGATGAAAAAATAATGCCGCTCTAAGAAACATGCAACTCTGACTTACTTTTATGTACCTGCCCTCTGCCTGACCTGACAGGTACAATAAACAGCTGCACGTAGGCGAGTGTTTGTGTGTAATAAGAGCTCACACCTGCATGGAGCCGACACCAGCTTTGATGACCGGAGGCTGAAAAAGGCTCTGTTGGTGCTGGGAGTTAAAATGGCCTCCTGACTGATGCATGAACATAATAACACCGAAAAAAAAACCAAAAAAAAAAACTGCTGTGCACTCATCCGCACTCAATATTTCAGATGGACTTTAAAGGCACGGCTATGGCTGTTTCCACACAGCCTTATTATTTGATATTCTGTGGCGCTTTGTGGAGAAAAAAAAAAAAAAAAAAAGAGGAAGAAGAAAAACTGAAAAAGAGATCAGGCTGAAAAATGAGGGGCAGATTTATCCGGCTGAGAGGAGACGAGCTGACACATATATTTCTGAACGCACAGACGTTAAAGGAGGACAAACCTCTGGCTGTGCGGCCGGTAATTACTGTGTGAGATACTGGTTGTGGGGGGGGGGGGGGGGGGGGGGGGGGGGGGGGGGGGGGGGGGGGGGGGGGGGGGGGGGGGGGGGGGGGG
>JAQNCA010000011.1:7192700-7205329 GCA_029783725.1 Acanthurus tractus
CCGAACAACATCTTTTTATAGTGACAACCACAACTGACAAGAAAGAGTGGGCAGCCGTGCTTGTGAGAAGACAAGAGATGTCACCTGATCTGGTTGAGCTGGCTGCAGGAAACAAGACAGTGACGTGGCCGGTTGAGCTTTATTTACACGCCCTCTCCAGAGAGGAAAGATTAAACTTTCACCCAGAGAAGGTTTGGTCATGTTTTCACATCCTCCGCAGCACGCAGGGGGAAGATGCTTGGTTACAGGCCTGCTAACCTTAGAGTTAGGATTGATCACAAGTCTGAGTTAGCATAACCATGAAACAGTCATTACATTTCTATTAGAGAGACTTTAAATGTTTTGCTACCTAATACTAATACTGTTGCAGCTTCAAGCTAAAGACGCTGCATAAGAATGTGTCTGTTCTTGCAAAATATCGGCATTACTTAATAATAATTACTTAAGTAAGTGTCAGAAATAAACAAAGTTGAAGTCCTCTTGGTTGTGAGAGGATTGTAGGTGGATCAAATGTTAAACCTGATCTTAAAGGGCGGTAATACTCCTGTTCACACTGATGTATTCATAGCTTGACGCAGCACTCCTGCACAATAACAGGCTCATCACTTTAGTACCAAACTGTGTTCAGAATTTTGAATCATAGTTGCTGAGAGACAGAGAGGCAAAAATAATCTCTCTTTATCAAACAGGCTCTGACTGGAGCATTTTGGGGGAAAGCTTTCAGACCCCCACCAGGTTTCATGAGTGAAACATGGGTCAAACATCACTTTTCAATCTCAAAGGATGTCAAAGCTATGAGTTAATGTGACCAAAAACAAGATATAGGATCACTGACTGACTGCTGTGTTTTATCACAGAAAATTTAAACCCTATGCAGCCAAAACAAACACAAAAAACAACTTTCCGATCAGGTGATAGAAGCCAGAAATCTTTCTGTCATGGTCTCTTTTCTCCAGCACTTCATGTCAGAAAAACAACCCTGTTTCTGGACAGTTTGGTTTCATTTTCACAGTGAAAATAACTAGTTTTTTCCTTGCAGGCCTTTTGCAGAATCGATTTGCCTTCTCACTGTGGCTGTATTTGATCGTTTACAGACAGGGGGGAGATTTTCTGACGCTGACACGCTGAGAGGAAACTTCTGAAGAGAAAACACGGAGAACCTTAATTATTTCTTCGGCTCCTCTCTGACTGAATGTTCTCAAGATTATCCTCTGCACTTTAAAACTTTCATGTAAATTATTGAAGCGGTCCGTAGCAATGAAGGCGATTTTCAAAAATACACACATGGGGGTGGGGTTGGGGTTGGTAGAGCGGTGCGATCACCCCGGGCAGAGAGGTGGTGTAGGGGAGGAGAAGGCAAACCAAACCTGACGTTATTATTAATTTATCTGATTCTTACTGCCCAAAGATTTAAAAGGAACATGGAATAAGAACCGCTCTCACCAGTTTTTCTCCAGCTTGGCTCATTTATTTATCACCACACTTTCTCTCTCACTTTAAGTATTCGAAGCACGAATGAACGGCCAGAAAACACTGCAACTCATGGATCTTTGCACAGTTCAACACTAAGCACTGAGCAAAGCTTTGACGTTTTAATACGTGTGGGCTTTCTGTGTGTGAATAGGCAGGCAACCTTGTGTGTGTCCTCACGAAATAAAAGAGAGAACCAAGCAGGTCCGCGGAAAGACCTCGCAGCTTAACCTCTCTTTTTCAAGGACCGCAAATGTGTGACTCTCTTTCAGCATTTTAAAACCTTAACGCCTCATGTACACGCCCACACGCACACAGCCAGATATCACAAAACACGGTTCAGGCTATCACAAATCATTACTAATGGCTTCGCAGTGGTCAAGGCAAAGAGTCAGTTATTGAAAACTCAAGTGAGAATGTGATTCATTTATGAAAAACTGGCACTTTAACTCTGCAACAACACAATCACTATTGAATATTTCCATCAAACGCTGCAGCCAGCCGCTCCAAAGGTATTACCACTGCTGCTTCAGGGTTTTATGAAATGTCATGAAGTCCCAATAACAACGACTCATGTTGCTGCTCTCTGCTCTTAAGATGATCAACTGGAAAAGAGACATGACTGAGGATGACTGAGCACACCAATATCTGTTACTGTATCTCCTCCTTTTCAATGAAGAAATAATTTGGATCCTTGTTGTGGGCGGGGCTTAATCTGAATTGTGTGATAATTAAATTAGAAGTTGGTGTAGTTCTCTGAAAAAAGTTTTTTAAGCCTGAAATTGATGAGTTGATTAAGACAACCATAATGCATTAATTACCAGGAACTGTTTGCAGAGAAGCATCAGAACTGAGCTCCAGGCAAAACTTTTTGACCACAAAATTAAATAAACTATTTACAAAACAAGTAACTTGAATGACTAAAACTAAAGTAAATCAATATGGCGGCGCTTGAGTCAGCTCTCAACAGCAGAGACTTGCAAAGCCTACAACATTTTGTCTTCAGGCAAAGAGACAAACAGGGTAAAGGACAGGATTACATTAAGAGGAGAAGTTGTTGTACCACTAGAGCACACCGGGACAACACTATGATGCTTCTCCAGGTCAGGAAAGAGGAGCAGAAGAAGAGTAACCACTGTTTATGTATGTGATATGCAACAGAGTCAATAAACTGTAAAACTCAAAGTTGCCATTTTGACATTTAACATGTATCCATTGGTAATGTCAACTCATGCACTGAGTAACATGCAAGAACACATTCCACCTTAAAAGTTACTGATAGCTGCTGGTAGCCTTTGAGTGGCACGCTAAATTACTTGATTGCAAATTGTGCTGCATCCACATTACCTGCAGTAAATGCAGTCTTGCTTAGGTACGCCTTCACAGTTAGAGGAGCCTGATGTCTGGCTGCACTTTACTGCCGTGTAAACCTCTCAAAAAACAAAACAAAACTGCCCTTAAAGTCATTCAAGGTTTGATAACTTGCCATCATGGGAACAGCTGTTACATAACTTTGGAAAAGAGCCGCCACTGAAGTTTAAACCTGTAGACTGCATACTGATAATAAGTCTGATCGCTGACCTTAAACAACCAACAAGGTCAGCGCAGCACCATGCATGCACCACCCAACAAAGCCCTGTTCTGCTCAAAAAAAGTCTCACATGAAACAGTGATTCCTGTAAAATTTACATTTCTCCATGGAAATCTATCTAATAGTTACATATTTTCACTTGTAATGCACAGAGTGGTGACAGTGTTTGAGAAAGAGGTGAAAGAGCAGAAAGAACAGGAAACATAGCTCATAATATTTTTTGGTATGCTCTCCTGCTCTCCTAAAGTATTTTCAAATGTGTCGTACCATACAGATAAACATGTCCTTCATGTTTTCCATCACAATTTAGTAACTCCCCCTCCTTCCCCTGATGGTGTTGTCTTATCGATCTGGCTGTGAGTAAGTCACAGTTTCATAAATGAAGAACACCTGAGCCCATCGAGCAGCTTTTCTATCGACCTCAAACTCCCACAGCTGCTCCGTGCACTGTGACCACCAGCTATCAATTACCCAATCACATTTCAGGGGATCATCCGTAATGAATTAAAGCTGTATTTAACAAACAGATAAATGCCAGACATTGACCTATATCCACAAGGGCAGCAGAGCCATGCAGGCAGTGACCGGTGTCAGGTCGCGTGTCTAGACGACAGTTTGATTTTGCTCTCAGTTTGATTGGGACTGCTGAGCCCTGGGTACATTTGCCAAGTTCTGCACCTCGCTTTGAAAAGGATAGAAAAACATTTCGGAACAAAATAAAGAAAAAACTGTAGATGAGGGTAGAATAAAGCAATAAACTATACATTTCTCTTTTTATTTCTTAAGACTATTAATTTATAACATGTTTGCCAAGGACAAAATCACATCAGCTGCTTTTAAACAGTCAACAAACGTAACTAAATCCACACACTTTAAGACTTCAAGGACCTTTTTATATTTGATTTTACATCAAAATACTCAGTGTATTTTTTGTTTTCCGTGTGGAGAATTTTGAATTACAGCTGCTGAGACACAGGGAGATTAAAAAAAAAGTTTTTTGATAAAAGAGACTTTACTTGTTTCGAAAGCTCATTCTCACAGGATGTTTCCACGAGGTTTCAAGAAAAAGACTCAGGTCAAGAATGATTCTTTACAGATGGAAATGCTTTCTCTCACTGTGTCATGAAAATACTAATAAAAAACCCTGAGTGGTCAAAACAAACCACAAAGTTAATTTTCCAGCATTCAGAGCCAAATCTTCCCTGTCAGAGTCATTTTTTTCCCACAGAATCCCTGCAGAATTCAATGCTAATTGTTTGCTTCAGTATCACTATATATTATGCTGCTGTACATTTGATGTGAAATTAGGTAAGAAACTGTATAAACAAATTGACATAAATGTGTCTTTGGTGTCAATCCAAGCAAATTCCACCGTTACACTACCTGACAATTTATGGTAGTTTCACACACTGGTGCAAATTTATGTTTGCTTACACGAAATATTCTGCTATCAGCCAAAAGGATGAATGAAACTCCTCTTGTTAGGTTCAACCTGCTGATAAGGAGTGTGTGTATGTGTGTGTGTGTGGTTAGCAATCTATAAAAAAAATCATTGGCATGAGGATTCATTAGTTGAGCTGACGTTACTCGGCATTTCTTTATTTCATTACAGCACATCGTTGGGATTGAATCTCGATGCTCCTCTGAGAATAAGGGAATAAACAAGCGTCCTGTGACACAGCCGTGATGAGGCTCCTCGCACCCAGTGTGAGCTCCTCCATTATCGTAAAACACTCTGAGCGCCGGGTATATTAAAACATTTACTTTCCTGCGCGCCTGCGTGTGAAAGGCTGCTGGATCAATACAATCTCAGTAGAGCACACGCTACCTTTCAGGGTTTATGAGTGTCATCACTTGACTGATAATTTGCCAGAGGGATTCCCTGGTGGCGGAGGAAAAGATGGAAGACCCCCTGGATAATTTGTACAGAGATGAATACCAATTTTAGATCTCACAACCTGTTTTGTATCAAGACTTTATATCTTTCGTTTTTTTTATAATGTAGGTTTAAAATATCACATTTTTGGATTATTGAGGACAGTGTGACATTTTTAATTAGCACTAATTAAAGCGTATGATATACAATCAGGAAACATGAATAATTTCAGGCTCTCTGTCAGAGAACAGTGGCTGCAGCACTGGTGTGAATAGATGAGAAGCAGGAACAAAAAAGTGACCTTTGACTGAAATCTGCTCTGATGGCTCGGTTAAGTAGTGATAATGGATGATTAAAATTCAAAATTGTTGGTTGAAACTATGAGAGGATTGTCTGAAACCGGGACAAGGAGAGCAGACTGAAAGTGCATCCAAGGGGATTACAGCTGCAGGTGGGAACGTGCAGAGCGAGCACATGGGGATGTGGATGGATTGGGGGGGTGGGGTCAAACTGACTAAATGGCACGATGACAGAAACTGCTGCTGCAAAGACAGACACCGTTCCCAAAAACATAAACATAAATATATATAATTCAATGTTTCTTTCATAAGTCATGTGCTGCTGATGAAGTTAGTTGCAGTTGCCAAAGCTGGACCAGTGAGGTTACCATCTTGAGAACTACTTGTGCAGCAGATGTCAGGAGTTTGTTGTGGAGCCAAAGTTTGCCACTGTCTGTCTGGGACATCCATATGGTTCAGGCTAATATCTGGCTCATGCATGGTTCAGTCTACGCCCTGCTTAGGCCTGAGCTTCCCTGATTGACAGAGGGCCAACGCCCCCCTGTCCTTCCAGATGGTGGAGCTCAAACTCCTGAAAGAGACTTGTTGATTATTCCAAGTGGCCAACAAACTGAGTAAACAAGAGCAGCTCAAGGCGTGAGTGTGCACAGCAGTGTGTCTTCACTTGCTCTCTTTACGGTTGGTGACCATGACAACATCTCTTTGCGTTACAAAATTGGAAAATGAGAGTCTGTGATGCAAATGATTAAAACTGCCCTGCTATGGATGTTTGTCACAAATGTTCAAAGGAATATTCAATATTTCGGTAAATAGTTTGTTTTCTTTGTGAGATGAGATAAAACTATCCTGCCTGTACAGCAAATGTGGCTAGAAACAACAACAAATTAGCTTATTTTAGCCTGAAGACTGAAAACAAGAAAATAAGCTTGATCCAAAGATGACCAAATCTGACAAGGAGCACTTTTTATTTACTGTGTTGTTTTTTCCTTGTTTAATTCACAGGAATTTGCTGTGAGTTTCAGTTAATCTTTAGTAAATAATTCATGAATGACTGAGGAGTCAGGCTAGATATTCCCCTCTGTTCTCTGTTTACCGAACAGACATGAGAGTGCTGCTGATCTTTTTTATTTGACTCTGAAAAAAAAAGGCACAGGTATATTTTCCAAAATGTCAAACTGTTCCTTTAAAAAGATGACTTTGTTAGATGTTTTCAGAGCTTTAGGTGGTTGTACTTAAAAAAGAAAAAAAACTTCCTCCACATGCTGTTGGAAAACCTCAGCAGGCTTGCAGTGGACGATCTGCTATTGTTGGCTAATCCAGTTTATGCCCGACATGATGTCATTCAACAAATACTCTTCTAACAACACTGGATTTACTTCAAAAACACAGCAAAGAGCTTTACTCTTGTCCTGAACAATTGCATGTTTGAAAACAAAAAAATAAAAATATGAAAACTATATAAATATATTTAAAAAAAGAAGTGGCGAACAGCTGGGAGGCAGAGAGGCTGCGTGGGTGAGGAGATGGCGGAGCCAAGGTTGAGAGCCGCTCAGGAATTCCCTTTGACTCGATCGGAGAGCTGGAGGAGGAGATGCTGGCTCATGAAGCTTTGTATTAAAAAAAAAACTCTGCTGTGTGACTGCTTACTAACAAGACGGTCAGGAGAAAGGAAACCAGGATGGAAAAGGAGTCTCAAAATATATACAAAAGTTTGGTGTATACGGCACCTATAGAATATGTTTCCATTACATTTATGTTGCCATCTTCATATGATTAATTCATGTTCATTTTTTTTTTATATTTAGGTTCATCATCATGGCAGATCATTCAGTCTTTTCTCATATTTCATCCTTTTCCTCCACTTTTCTGTGCATTTCCATGGTATTCTCCCTCTCTTCCTCTGTAGACAGCTTTACAACTTGATGCAATCCACCTTGAGAACAATGTGTTTCATCCTCATGCAGAGAATTTTAACTCTTTTCCTTCTTTCCAAATCCAAATCTCGTGTTAAATGTAGAAAGTCAAGGCTCAGGCACACTCTTCCTCCCCCAACAGGTATTCACTGACAATAGATTAAATAGTCTAAACCTTTCCATTAACTAATAGCCTTGATTACAAGCAAACTAGCACCTACAAACAGTATCTAAAAGCAGCTGCAGCATGAGCTGAATAGTAATGAGAAGAAGTGCTGTGGTTTAAACGTTCAACCTGTAGAGGGAGTTTCCTCTGCACATCCTAATGCAGCAGGACTTAAAGATGGTACTGCTCAGAGGAATCAGTGCATTCAGGCAGCAAAGACGAGTGCAGAGCAAGTTGATTAAATTTGTATGTGCATGCTGCTGTACATAGAGGCAAAGGTACATCCAAATATAACTTCAAATTTAGTTCTGCTTGTGTTCTCTTAAGAGGCCGCAGAACAACTTCTTTGGTACTAAGGGCATGTTTATTTTTAAACATAAATCACCTTCTCAGGTGAACTAATGTGAGTGAAAGAATTTAAACCCTCAGAAATATGAAAAAACAGGTATTGCGGAGACCTCATGAACACACACAGAGCTGCTCTTCTTGGTCAGCATTTCTCTGAGTTACATAACTGTCTGTCCCCTACATCAGAGACATTTTGGTGCTGTTTTAATCCACTGGCTTATCTCTGCTGAGTCTTAGCCAGCGCTGTGTGTGTGTGTGTGTGTGTGTGTGTGTGTGTGTGTGTTTGCATGTGAGTTTTACACTTATTATGCATGCATTTGTAGACCCCCTACAGCTTCTAATAGAATCTCTGTTTTCAAAGAGCTTATAGCAATGTTAAACACGTGAGTGAACATGTAAACACACTCAGACAGGCTAACGGACAAAGAGATAAGTACACACATAAACACACACACCCACCCACACACACACATGCGCACACATATCTAATCAAGTGGATGATGTGTCTGCACGCTGCAGTTTTTTTTATCTTAAACTCACAAGAGTGAGACAAGAGACTGCAATGAACCCAAAACAATAAGCTTCATTAGTGTTCATTTTAAAGTCATTAGAATTGTCCAGAAAACCTGTCTGTATGCAGTTAGTTAATGAATCTAACAATGCACTTTGACACCTATCAGTGATGTAACCTGGGTAGTTTAGATGTTTTGGGTCTTACAATAATTAACCAAGGGGAAGCAGGCGGGATGGATCGGGCCTTACAGCTTGTGTCCATGTAGCTCTGTGTAATCCACACATCCCTCCCCTCTTGATCCATTTCCATCTGAATGCCCACTCTGAACCCTCTGAGGTGTTCTTGTGGGCTGTTTTTCTGTGCAGTCCTGTAGCTCCAAGGTGCTTAAGGAGCCCTGTAGAAAGTCTGGCAAGCAGATGTTCTGCAGTCAGACTCAATAGGGATTAATTGCATCCACCGTCCCTGCTTCTGGCACTCGCCAACGAGGTCCTTACCCTTGACCTTTGTCTTCTTAATAGCCTCCTCCGTCCGCTCATCCCAGGGAACAGCCAGCTCCAGCAGGACTGTTTGTCTCGATGTTTCAGACATCAGGACCATGTCGGGCCTTCATGTGCTCACTGCAATGTCTTTGGGGGATTTGATTTGCTTTCTCAAGTCAACTTACAGCTGCTAATCCTATGCAGTGATGAGGAACACACCTAAAACTGTTGCATAACCCTGTGATTTCTCCTTTTCTCAAGGAGCCTGATCTTTAGATTAAGCTCACGAATGTTCAACTTTGTAGGGTCTGGCAGTCTTGTATGTGGCAATATGTTGCAGTCTCCCAGCTCATGCCCTTGTGTTTTGTCACTGTAGGAGTTTTTGAGTGTGTCCGGTGTCTGCTGTGTATCTTCTACAGCAGCTGCTTTGGGTCTCTGAAGGAGCTAATACAACCCTTTTTTCCTTTTTCACCACCTTGTGCCGATGTCTCAGTAATTTTAACTCCTTCCTGAGATTACTAATCCTCATCTCCAGTTGGTTCAGACCACTTCAGTGTCTCGCCATATGCTGTCCCTTAATGTCAAACCTTTTGCTTACAATACAGAGAAGATTTATGAGCTGGAGCCACTGGTCAGCACCACCCTCGGCTGTGGTTTTGATAATCCAGTACGAACCATCAAAATGCATGCACTCTCTCTCCTCGATAGTAGCAGGGCACTTGATCTGATGGCGTGCCGACTTTGTCTTGGGGGTGAAGCTTGTAGCACCTGGATTTTCCAGGCACTGTGAGGTGACTCCCAGTCTGGCTGCTTCTGCATCTCACCTGTTTTTTTTCTCCTTAGTGTTGCACTGTTTGTTCCTCCCTAACGCATCCCATCTTGGCTTGATGTGGCCTCATGGGATTAAAAAGACTTTGCCACGGACACAAACTGCGTTCTTGGTCGATATTCTGCTATCTTAGGTCACCGTGCATCAGGCCCTGACATTTCTTTTAAATTATTCATAAGCAATGCAGAAAGCAACATTTTTTCAAGTTATCAGTATACATTTGTGTAATACTGTGGAAATGATTTTCCTTAGAAAAACAGTTCAAATGTTGTGAAAGTAAAATGAATCTAAATTTTGTCATGCAAACTATGCTGGCAGTCATCTGAAGCTTTGGCATCATATTGAATTTCCTAAAATAGTTCGGATTCAACATCTGCAAACCACACAGGCCAGGTTACTGAAAAACAACACACAGGAGCTTTCTTACCTTTAAATGCATCAGTGTGTTGTCCAAGGGTTTATGACTCGGAGCTGATTTAGGTTCAGTGGAAAACTTTCTGCCCAAAAGTTAACAATTTTTTTTAAACCAAGCAAAGGCAGAAAAAAATAGAATAACTGCGTCCACCTGGAGTCCCATAGTTTTCCAAGTCTGGTCAAAAGTTAAGGAAGAACTTTTAAAGTCACTCTCCACTGCCATAATTTAATAAAACTCCCCAACTCTTCTGAAAACAGCAATCTTATAAATTAAACAGGTTAAATATTAGTCTTTTAACCCCCCACAAACTAGTATTTCTTACTTGTTGAGTCATGAATTGGTGCTTCTTTTCAACCTGAACTTCAGTGATTCAAAGAATGCTGTCATTTGAAAACTATTACATTAATAAGAAGGCAGCCATAATGACCTTCAGCTTGAATCTGACCCAGGTCATGTCTCCCTCTGTCTCAGGCTCAATGGGCTCTGACCCTCTTATCTTGCTGAAAGAGCCTAAGCCTCTCAATCCCCTCATCTCTCCCTGATGATGGCAGAGCCCTTGGAGACTCAGACCATCAAAGGCTCTGGAGAGGAAGGCCGGGAAAGAGGGAAAACACAATTTGGCAGCCTAATTTAGTTTGCCAAGGCTCCTTGTGAATGTGTGTGTGTGTCTTTTGTGTAGAGCAAATGCTAACAGCTCATCATAATCCCTTCATTCCCATTCCCTACCATGCCTGACTGCACCATCCTCCAAACAATCCTTGGGAGCCCCTGCAAAACCTGCACCCAATATGGGATATAAATGAGTTACTGGAGAGGGTGCCTGCTCCTGGAGCATGATCACTTTGTAAGTGATTAGTTATTATAGTGTTTGCTGGAGTGGACCACACAGAATGGAGAAAAGAGGAGGAGCAAACAGCACGAACAGTAAATAAGATGCCTTAACGGTATTTATACAGTCGCTAGATGTTGTCCTACTAGTTGCAGTAATGCATGCCGTATCTCGTGCAGCACAATACACAGATGACATATATAGTATTAACTGTGTGTGTATCGTTTTCATTTATTGTAACTTACATGATTTCCGTAGTAGGAGTGATTAACCCCACATCCAACCCTGAATCTGCTTCATCTGCCTCCTCACCCATGACCTTGAACTGGACTCAGGGTCTGATGCCACTGAGGGGGGACAAAGGCTGCCAAAAAGCACCAAAATCCCCATTCCACCACAACTGTTTACAAATGCCATTGTCATATCTTTGAATATTTCCTGGGCATAAACCAAAGACTGAAAACAGTAGAGGCAGGGTGGATGCAGGTCTTTTGTGGGAAATGGGCCATTGGAACAACTACCTGGTGCCATCGGCTGCAGCTTCTTTTTTAAGCAGACAGATGTGAGAGTGGAATTCCTTCAGGCGAAAAAGTGAATATATACATTTCACTTAAATTCAAAATATTAGTGTAACTGCACTTCAGAGCTGTGCTTATTTTTCTCAGTTGGTTGTGAGAGCTTACATGAAAATATATGTTTACCAGCATTTATTAAAAACTTACCTTATCTATTATTAATAACAAAAGTCAAAGAGAATCAGATGTAAAAAATCACATCCAGCAGCACGAGATCTGCATTTTTGCTGTTGAATTTGTGCAAATTTACAAATTCATACTAACTAAAGAACAAAATTAAGTTCATAGGGTTTGTAAACTGATGAGAGAAATAGAAGAAAGAACACATAGGGGAAATTACGGCCCAAAGGAGAATAGAAGTTTGGGCTGCTGTAGTTACAGTCGGACCTCAGTAATGGACTTCTGTGCTAAGCAGGGAGATGATGCATGCTGCGCCACATCTCTCAAAAGAGTAAAAAGAAGAGGATTGGTCTAAAATAATCAATCAGTCCTGGGTAAATAAGAACAGGAGTAAACAGGCTCAGCTCCCTGCAGACAAGACTAGAGGAAGAAATAAGATCATGTGATCACAGGATGGGCAGCAGCTGCAGATGATATCAACTTTGGAGTTTGAAAGGTTAGATGGTGCAGATGCTTCCCAACACTGAGAACATGCCAGTGAGGACACCTTGCAGACTTTCAGTCATACTGGAGAGTCACTGATATCCATGGACTTGGTTTGAGTCTGCTCGGCCATGGCATCCAGATAGTACTGTAGCTAAATCCTAAAACTGCCCACTGAAAGGCTTACGGTTGTAGCTTAAAAAGCAGCTAGGATGGTTAAGAAAGACGGTAGGAAGAAGTATAGGTACATAGAACAGAATTATGACTGGGACGCCATCAGTGTAGCTGACCTGCATGTTTTTCAGTTGTCCCACTCCTGTACATCTTGTTATGGTTAGCACTTAATGTTTGCCAAGTAACACAATTGGTTGGACGTTCATCTCTTGAATTTTAAGCCTTAAACCTTAAAAAGGTCCAAAAGTCAGTTGGCCATCCAACTAACTTCCAACAAGGAGTATACTGGCATCTTGAATGTTTGTGGATGACTGTTGTAGAGGTTTAAAGAAAGCAGGCTAGACATGGGACAGATGGACCAAAGGGGGTTGCGCATGGGATGGGAGAGGCATTTGCAAACTTATACAAAGCTGACTGCTTTTCAGATAACAAAGTATCAAATACAGCCAAAGGTCCCAATAATGTAGCAGGGAGTCCCAGCTTGCACAAGGTGTCCCTGTGAGGTCGATCGTGAATGGACTGACAAAATGGGCAGTAAGAAGGCACTA
>JAQNCA010000011.1:7238026-7249645 GCA_029783725.1 Acanthurus tractus
TGTGACCTCCAGCAACTGTTGATCGGCAGGAAAGAATGAAACCTGCAGGAACATCGTGGTAAACCTGTGAGTTTGTGAACAACACAAACAAAACGCAGATACACTCGAAACAATATTGCTTCACTGTGCCACCGGTGGTCAAAAAACTCCACGGGGTCCTTTTAATTAAGGCTGCTCAGCATTGATTAGACATTGTGCTAAATCTTTTTTTTTTTTTTTTTTACACAGAATTGCAAAAGGACTAATTAGCGGAAAAATGTACTTGAAACAACTCGAGCTATCCTGAAGACACACAGTCATCTGAAAGAAACCGCGGCAGCAGCATTTCAATGGACTTTTTAAGTTGTCTTTCCAAGCTTTATAATTGCTGTTGATCAGTAAAACAGGCATGAGTCTTTCCTCCACGAACACAGTGTGGGCAGGTTTGAATTTTAATAAGTTAGCAAGGCATAACTTTTTCTTCTGCAACCTTTACCTCGTCTTTTCTCTCGCTAGGCGTGATCCAGCGTGATGCTTCAGTCTCTCCTGTAGAGAGAGGGTGCCAGACAGAGGCCTTGAGCGAGTCAGTCACACTCCTTTTGTGTTGCTCAGCAAGAATAGATCCCTTCATTAGACCGCAGCTCTTGACAGCACGTCATGCTTCCACAGCTTCTGTGACAGCTGAGTGCTGTGTGAGCATGAGCCTCCCACCCACGCATTGTTCATGGCAGGCTAGCTGCTCAGTGTCATGGACACATGCTACAAACATATAGGAAAAAAATAAACACCATTTTCTTGTCATATGTTGTGGTGACACGTAAGCTGACTAAATAAGCACTGACTGAGAGGTGAGCAGAGAAGAAGATGGTGCTGAGGAGGGTTACAGGAGTTGTATGGAATTAAGGGGTGGCGTAGTGTTGCAGCCGTTAACATTTTTTGCCACAGAGCGAGAAAGTTTTTGGTTTTCGGACCTGATGTTCAGCTGAGGTCTTCCCACGCACAGTTTACATGTTTGCCCAGTGTCTGCGAGGGATTCTTCGGAAGCTCTGGCTCCCTCCCACCGTCAGAGATATCCAGGTTAGGTTAACAGGCAATTCTAGATCACCCTTAGGTGAATGTGAGTCAGAGCGGTTGTTTTGTCTCCAGGCGTCCATCCTGGAATGAACTGCTGACCAGTCCTGAGTGGACCAAGCCGCTCACCTGATGCCAGCTGGGATCAGCTCCACCCTCCCTCCCCACCCCCGACCCCGCAAAGGATAAACGGTTATAAATAACGGATGGAAGGATGGTACATTAAGCTGAATTTTCCCTTACATCTGTTGCTTTGTATGCAAAACAGAAAACCAATCGTGGATTATCGGGATCCGAAGGAAAAATGTATAAATCATGATCATGCAGCAGGGGGGTTTGAAAGGCTGCACTTGCTTGGATAAATGTATTTAATAATAATTCAAAGTTATGTTTTAGGAGGCCCTGTTGTCATATCGCTGTAAAAAATGAAAATTAACACACGATGCGTTACTCGAGGGAAGATTTAAACGGCTGCAAAAACTGTTAAATTTAGGGCAATAAAGTGCTCGCCGGCCTTCGACAGTGCTGAAGGAAGCAGAGCTGAGGTCGAAATCAAACCCAAAAGTCCGTCTGTGATGTGATTCTGCGAATTTCTGATACCTAATTCATAATGTAACATCCCCTCAGGTACTGAAAGACTACTGTACCCCTGGCATTTATCCCAAGCAGTAAAGCACAAAAGCTATGACAATGAGAAATCGATGTGCCGTAGAAACCAGGTTCTCCTCGATACCGATGAATAACAAGAGTCTGTATCTCATTTTCGAAGGAATTCTAGAGATGCATACTGCTATGCATCAGAAGCGCGTAGTAAAATAATGAAAGTGTCGCCTTGGAAAAAGAAAATTACAAATGGAGTGATAAAAGGTGGGAAAGGATATTAAAATTGTAAAATTAAAAAAGGAAAATTAGTTAACCTTTTATATAAGCAAGCAAATATCTACTTTTAATTACAAGTTGGACTTTTTTGATGATACTAAACTTGAAAAAGCCAATTTAAAAACCGCCAAGTAAGTAAGCAGTCATGGTGAAGACAGTAAGAAAACATTCGCATAGAAACAAGCACACAGTTGTTGTAAACAGTTAAAGAAAAGCGTTAAAGTCATAAAAAAATGCTTATCTTTAAAATTTGAACATGTACAATTGACAATGTGAATGTGAAGAGTTCTCTTAGTCATGCACAATAAGTCGCTCATACTTTTTTCAGTACAAAAAGCATTTGAGCACTTCACATGCATCTGACAGCAGATTAGATCAGAGAAATCTAATGATGAATGACTGAGGATCCAACTGCCCCGTGAATAGCAGTGTGTTTAGACAGTTAGTATTATAACACACTCTGTGCAATGGGGGTGAAAAAAAACATGCTTCCATGTGCACATTGCTACATATTTCCTCATAATCGTCTGCAGAAAAGCAGCCCTGTCACACCAGCTCAGAAAATGATCCCGATGCCAGAAGATGCATTGTATCAATTTCACATGGGAGCTCAGCGCATGTGGAAGAAAAATAATTAAATCACAACCTTTAATAAAACATAAGGACAGCAATCAAACAGTTTGAGAAACTCCATCTGCAGACCAGTAGGGAAATGATTAAGAAAAAGGGGGAGTGATGGGAAGTTAAGAGGGAGAAGCTCTTTGTCTTAATTAGCCTCTCTGGGCCATTTTTCTTTTTTCTTTTTTTTTTACACAGTGTTGGCAACTGCATGACATTTTCCTCATGCCATTCAGCCACTGCACAATGAGGTACCACTGACCCCCAAATGGCAGTTGTTTTCCTCCTCTGGTATGGCAAGCATGGCCGTGGCCTGTCACACAGAAGAGGAGGCAGCTTAATTAGGCTCTGGTTTTTCAAAAAATAATGAAATACCTTCCAGTATTTATCAGATACAGTTCTGCACAGTGGTTATGCTGGGATGGAAAACATCAGTTGCTGGCGACCTTTAGCTCCCGCAAACATACTGTAAATGTTTACATTGCAGATGTGCGGCTTATTATCTAATTACTGTGATTTAATCAGCTGGTTTTCAACGCTTAATGTCACTTGGGCGCGTCAGAGCAACTCTGCAGAGACAACAAACTGCAGCTTTTCAGTATGAAGTGTGTCAAACCACAAGACGATCATGCTATGACATTTTCAGCTGGAATATTTCTTGTTTTTTCCACTGTATTTATCTTTATTTATACTCAGTTTTATGATACGACAGAGACAATGTGTAAAATCAATGTGAAGAACTGATTATATACTAGGATTGTCTCAATTCACTGATTTTTGTAAATGTGTGTTCACTCTAAATTTACTAACAACATGAATCATACAAATTGGACAATTACAGGTGAACAGGTTCACTGGTAACAGGTGATGGTATCATGATTGGGTATGAAAGGTGGATCCTCAAAAGGTTCACTCGTTCACAAGCGAGGGTGCAGCGAGTTTCACCATCTTGTGAAAAATGATTGCACAAAGAAACACTCCTAAAGTTGTTAACAGTTTCTTTGCAAGTGACTGCGTTCTGTGTTATTTATATTTTACAGTGTCACAACCTTTGTAGAATTGGGGTTTTACTCTAATAAGACTAAGACTCCGTCTGAAATCATGTGTTTATTTAGAGCCGTTAATTCACAGAGATTCATGATAAAAAAGAAAGAGTTGATAAAAATGCACAGCGCCACAAAAATGAACATCTGTGCGATGCTGCTCCTGTCAGCGATGACACAAAATGACAATGATTCCCAGAATGAAATCTTAATTTTCCTGCTCACTGCAATGCCAGCCACTTAGTGTTCATTATATTGAAAATGATTTTTGGACACATTCATGTCACTTTTCAGTTTACACTTTCTATAATTAAGCAGTGTGGACACATTAAGTAAAATTCTTCAAAAAATAGAGACGTTAAATGCTCAAACCTTTATGTCAAAAATATCCAGCCTGCGCTTTGGTTCCGCAAAAAACCTAATTAATTTTAAATAACTATAGAAAAAAACTGGATGTTTTTTTCTATGTAATGGTCTTCTCAACACTGAGGCAGAAGGTGGGAAGAAAAAAGCGAGTCGAGGCAGGACTCCAACGTGTGAAATTACAACTATTGATCTCTGGTGCTGGAGAGAGCATTTCCACTGTGTTTAAATGCATTATTAAGGAGGTTCTGTTCGCCACAACAGGTGGACGGCAGCGCGCGCAGAACCGAGGCTGCAGGATTGTGATAAGAGCTACTGGCAGCTGTTTGTGTGAGATTAGCATCTCCAGTGTCACAGATTGTTGTGCTGTCATGTCTAGCACAATGACTTCAACAACAAATAATCATTTCATCCAAACCCTATTATTATTTCATGCACACCGTGGCTAACAACATTATAAATTCAGCAGCTGTTACAACCTCTCTCTTTTTTTTTTAAAATCACAGCATAACTCAATATGCTTACAGGGCAAACTTGGGGCATCCAGAGGAAGCAATAATTTGAGAGACTGGAAAGGCTGCAAAACAACCGTGTGCTTTGAGGGGCTTCTTGAAGAGGGTGTGTGTGCCTGTAGGAGGAAGAGGAGAGGAAGGGGAGGAATGCAGGGAGTGGTAGAGGTGATGGGAAGCGGCACAGTGTGTTTTTCTTTGGAGCGCAGAGGAGTGAAGGCTTTTCTTCTTTAAGCATATGGCTCTGAGACTTGCATGTGTGGGAAGCACTGAATAATGAATTCATAATGAGAGCCAGACTTTGGACTTTTTGCAATGCTGCTTTGGTCCCACGGGGTAGAAGACGTCTGGGCTTTTTTTTTTTTTTTTTGCCTGATTATACAGTATGTACAGTTAAATAAACTCAATCCAAACAATAAAAAAAGGTTCAATATTGAAACTATGAACGGTCTTTGTGAAGAATGGGAAGGCACTGTGGTCTGCTCTGTGTAATTATATAACCAGACAAATTTATCTGGTGGTTGCTACAATGGAGAGAAAAAATTGTTTGCTGATTTTTTTCTTGATCCGCAAGATATGATGCTCGAACAGGGCCAGAGTATGTGGCTCCACGTTGCATAACATTTAATAAAGTTTCAGGGTTCTGTCTATTTTTATTTCACCTAAAAGCAATGAAGCTAACAGCACTGCTATGATCTGTGCTGGTGTGACTGCTCTCCGCATTCACTTCTTGGTTTTCTATGATGCCCTCCAAAAGAGTTTGGTAATGCTCGAAAACAGCAGCTTGCTTCTTCGTGTTGACCTTGAACTTGTGTTTCATATATTTTTATCCCTTTTTATGAAAACCTTGACATAAGCACGCCACCAGTAGCAGCGGTTACACAAGTCTGAACAGTTACGTCAAGCCAAAATCCAATTTTCCCCCCAAAATGACTTTCTTTCACACCTGTAAGCTTCATGTTTGTTTTTTCACGATATCAAAAAAAAACAGCCCATCAACTCTGGATTACGGACGGGGAGTAAAGTCACTAAACCTCTCTCCCTTTTCATTGCTCTTAGATGTTGTTGCATCATTAAAATGAACCATAATCTACTGGAGACGTTCAAGAGAAAAAAACAAACAAACAAGTGATGTCACATGTTTTAACACTCGTCACTTTAATGCACTTTGAGATTACAGCATCACAGAGCGACTTTTCCAAAAACCAAAAAAGCTGTTATGTGACAGAGCAGCACAAAGATGGCAACTTTAAGATCACTAAAGGGAATGTTTGAGAGGCGGATTTACTTGAAATCTCTCAAATACACCACTTAGTTGCTTAATCATTCCCACCTACTGATAAAAAAGTGCTACAGTAATACAGCGTATCGCCCCGGCTCTTATTACGCTCTTGGTAGGTTTTGAAATTTAGTTCTTCCTCTTGACAACAATTTAATAGATCACTTAGTGTTAATATCAAGCTTTCAAAAAAGGCACCCACAGCTATGAACCATCAGATAATAGTGACTATGCCGTGACCTATCAAGCCTCCCACCTGACACCCTTTGTTATCACATGCTCACTTTTTTCACCCTCACGGTTTGGACGTCTCCCTGTGTTCATCCTTCAGAGGAAATCAATTTTAATCTGAGAGCCGATATGTTTTCATTACTTATTCAGAATGTTTTCATTTTATTTTCAACATTGACTGAATAAATAAGAGCTGAGCTGGCAATGAAAAATAATAAAATTGTCCTTTCTGAATAATAGATAGGGTAAATTGCTTGGGGACAGATTATCATTTGAGAAACTGAATTATTGAGATGATTGTATAGTGGTGATGTGGAGAGCAGATCGCCACTGCAGGAGTGTGTCAGAGGAGAAAGGTTTTTGTGTTTTTGTGTGTGTGTGTGTGTGTGTGTATGTTATGTGTGTGTGTAAGTCTGTGTGGGTTTGGGTATGAAGAAGCCTAAAAGTTGGACCGGAAAAAGAGAATAAATGCCTTTTCATTACAGTTAATCATCACATAAGGGCGGAGAAAAAAAACTGAAAAAAAGGATACACTTTTAAACAGTGAGCGTGCACACTAGTCGCTGTTGATAAAAGAAAAAAAAAAAACGCAGAAAAAAACACCAACATTTGTAAACTGAGCGGCATCCACAGCCGAGTCGCTGCTGCGCTCTGTAGTAGTGTAATGTGGTCGGATCTGTCCTTGGTGCTGAACCTGCCGGGACTCTGCGGACCACAAACCACAAACTGCTGCAACTTCTGATCTGCATCCGAGCGTATGTGTACGTTTGTGTGTGTGTGTGTGTGCGTGTGAACGTGTGTGAGTGTGAGAGAAAGAGTTTTCTACGTGCGCAAAAACAAAACAAACACAGCTGGCTCTCATGGCACCCCGCCACGCAAGCAACCCCTCTTTTCACCACCTACAAATGCGCGTTTTCCAGATGAATAATACACGACGAGAAATGACAAATAGTCGAAGTGATGAAAGATTTAACATGTGGGAGCCTGAAAGCAAAATGGGCTTCATCTCTTGAATGTGACGCTGCTTCTGGAGCCGATTAAACAGGGACTGTGCGCGCCCCCAGCCCCCAGCCCCCAGCCCCCACCCCCCCGGTCGTGATGCAGTGAACCAGCTCTGCGCAGAACCGGGCTCGCTGTATAAAAACGGCTGCGCTTCCACAGACGGAGTACAACAACAAGGGGACACAAAGCGCGAAGTCACTGCGGCTCGTCAAGTCAAACTATAAAATCACAACCCCGCACAGACGCCGACATGCAGGCCACGAAGAACGGGATGTGTTGGAGACTTTTTCTATTTTCGTGCCTGCTTTTGGAAAGTTCAGCCCAAGACTTTGGCGGACAGACGCAGTTCATTTGCACGTCCGTGCCCAAGGATGTGGACATATGCGCAGCCACTTTGCAGAACAGTGTGCCAGGAGAGGACTTGAAGACCACCGTTATGCAGCTGCGGGAGACGGTCTTGCAGCAGAAAGAGACCATCATGAACCAAAAAGAGACTATCAGAGAACTGACCGCAAAGTTGGCTCGCTGCGAGAGCCAGAGCGGCGCAGAGCCCGGGGACGCGCGGCCCGGGGGCAGGAGGAAAGAAGCTGGGACCAAAAACACAATGGGGGATGTATCAAGGGGCCCCGCGGACACTTTGACGCAACTATCACAGACTTTACAGTCGCTGAAGCAGAGATTAGAAAACCTGGAGGTAGGCTGCCGCTCCTGGACATATTTTCAGCACTTTGGGTGACTGCGTAAAGCTCAGACGACCAAATCACAACCACTTTTGTTATTTAATATAACAAGAGCGATAAACATAATAAACATACGCGATTTGGTTATGAATCAGCAGATAAAAAACTTGCTAGATACAAATTAAGCTGCCTCACTGCAACAAACCTCGAAACCAAAGTAAATTGTAATTGTTCCAAATTAAAAAATCATTCTTTACGGTAAATTGAGCTTAAACGCTTCTTTTCTCCCCTGACAGCAATTCAGCAGAAGTAACAACTCGGTGCAGGCGAACAGCCTCAAAGATCTCCTCCAAAGTAAAATCGACGACCTGGAGAAGCAGGTGTTGTCCCGAGTGAACAGCATTGAGGAGGGAAAACCCGGACTTCGCAACGAGACGGAGCAGCGTGGGAGAGTGGAGTCCACCCTCACATCTCTACACCAGAGGATCACCGACCTGGAGAAAGGTAGCTGGGAAGGAAGGGATTACAGGCACCTGCGTAAAAAAAAAGTAACGCATCTGGGAGGGTTTGGTGGGTGAGTCAAGTGTAGGGAGGAATAGGTGGGAAGGATCGTGCAGCGAGTAACGATTACTATCAGCAATCAAGAGGAGATATCAGATCGCAGAGAGGGTGGAAAATAAAAAATAAAAAAATCCCTTCCAGTTTGGCATTTTAAGCTTTTATGACCTAGGCAGAGTCGATTTAATGTTTTACTCATCCGCTCAAAGCTGGAACAGCTCGGCATATTCGGCAGTTTCCTGCTATAATTCATGCAGATTAAACCATTTAAATACGCAGCGCTATGACCCATCCCTCCATTTGCTCCCTGAGCCATTTGGGAACTTAAAGGCTCGGTGCGCTCTCGGTTTGGGACGCCTCTCTGATACCACAGACTGACCGAAAAGAAAAAAAAACAAAAAACTTGCATGGTTGTTAAACAGAAGGGTGTGGTGAGGGGAAGAAAACAAGAGATACATGTTGACAACGCCAATGCTCCTGTGATACACTTATCACGCGAGATTAAAGCAAATCTGGAGCGTCACGATTGTGGATTTGTTGTGTAACATGTAAATCCAATGTAAATCCCCCAGGATGTGTGCGAGGGGATTCTGTGTTTAATATGAAAAAAAAAAATGAAAGAAACATACTGATCATGTTTTTTTTTCCCCCAAAGTGTTTGAAGCCAACTGCTTATTTCTTCCCCACAGGTCAGAGAGAAAACAGGCCTCTGGATAAATTTCAGCTCACGTTCCCGCTTAGAACCAACTACATGTACGCAAAAGTGAAGAAGAGTTTGCCGGAGATGTACGCCCTCACTGTGTGCATGTGGCTCAAATCCAACGCGTCCCCGGGGGTGGGCACACCTTTCTCCTACGCAGTTCCTGGCCAAGCCAACGAGCTTGTCCTCATAGAGTGGGGAAACAACCCGATGGAGATACTAATAAATGACAAGGTAGGTCTTGAAAATAGTGGAAAGGTTTTCATGCGCCGATTTCTGTATTTTATTTTGGTTAATGAGCGCAAAATTCACATTTTCCATTTTCTTCTTAGGTTGCAAAGCTGCCTTTCCTCATAAACGATGGAAAGTGGCATCATATCTGCGTGACCTGGACCACTCGCGATGGTGTCTGGGAAGCATTCCAAGATGGAGTCAAGAGGGGAAGTGGAGAGAATCTGGCTCCATATCATCCCATCAAGCCACAGGGCCTGCTGATCCTCGGTCAAGAGCAGGTAATCACAACACACATCTGCTTCAAATGTTTTCCAGAAGGTAACAAATTCTGGTTCAAACCACAAATAGACCACCACTGGAGAACTTGTCTGCCACATATTCACTATATAAGTGGTGTTGAGGGTTGATAAAAGGCTGAAGGATCATGGGAAACATCTTTACATCAAATGTAAGAGGTATATGGCATGGCAACAAACCATTTTTTTAGTTTTGAAATGAATTCTCTATCTTATTATTGTAAAAGGTTGAATAAGGGGATTAGATCTTTAACTGGATCTCATGGAGAATGCCACTGGAATGAAGATGCATGTCCCTCATTGAATTTAATCAGTCAAATATAAAAAAAAAGATATCCAGAATACCCACGGAGGCCATTCTATGCGGCAGAATGAGGTGGAAAAAAAAAAAATCAAATAATCCTTGATTAAATCTATTTGTCTTCACCACAGGACATGCTCGGAGGAGGATTCGACGCCACACAAGCTTTCGTAGGAGACTTGGCAAATTTTCACATCTGGGATCGGAAACTATCGGTTGGAGAGATTTACAATCTAGCGACTTGCAGCAGCAAAGCGCAAGTGGGCAACGTTTTTGCATGGATGGAGACGAGCCTTGACATTTACGGAGGTGCCTCGAAGTGGACATTTGAAGCTTGTCGCCAGCTCAACTGAACTGCAGGGAGGAAGAGAAGAGCAATGCATTTGTTAAAGCCACTCTGTCACAGCATTGGTAGACTGATTTGAAAGATCAGGAGGGGAATTCTTTACAATGAATAGCATCTGGATTTAACATAGATAGCCTATTTGAAAATCTCATTTGTGGACACTTGATAGATTTTTACCAGATTCTCATGTGGGAGACAGGTCACCGAAATGGACACTCTGGCATCCTGCGGTGCTCAAATGCACATCAGGCCTCCTTGTGGTTTCATTTGAATAAGCAGCTGATGCTGCTCCAGAGGGCAGAGGATGCCCTCTGAGACCAGAATGAGAGGCCAGCGTCAAAAAGTAGGAGATCAAGTAGTTTTTAGCCAACAGAAGTCCCACAATTCAACAAAAAAATTGAGTGACTTCTTAAAAAAACGTCTTTTCTGTCTCGACTGCCAGGGATTTTCACTGTGAAGACGGACAAGGTGGACTTCTTTAAAAGGGAATGTTTTCTCCAAGAGGTTATGAAATAGACGACATTGTTTCTCTCTCTCACTATTCTTTCTCTGCCACCACCTGCTTGATGTGATTTTGTGTAAAGAATGACATATTTATTGCCAACATTTGAGCCTGAGTGCCTTGGGCTGTTGAAAAAAAAACTCAGCACATCCATTATGATTTGCAGAGTGTGGTCTTTTTTTTTTTTTTTCTCGTTGATTTATTTCCTTGTAAATTATTTTCAAATGAGGTGTTTCCTGTAACACTCTGAATGGAGCTGAATCAGATTGTTTGTTGTAAAATGCAATTCATTGATGATAATGACGCATTTTGCAGATGTTGGTACTTCAATGGGAATGTTCTCTGTACAGTAACAGCATGTCTTAACTTCTGTAAATGCTGCGTCAGCATCTATGATCTTTGCTTTTACTATCCGACTTTTGGGTTGAGATTTTATACTGTATTGTTATATGCTTAAAGCATGGCAACACTGACAGATTAAAAAAAAAAAAGTTCTAGTTTTTGTAATAAATTGTGATACTTGAATCATAAACAAGTGTAAAGATTTATTTAACAAATCTAAAACTGTGCACACTCCTTATGATGTCCCACTTGAGAACATAAGGTCTCAAATAGACAAATGAGGGTGCTATGATTAAATATAGTGTGCAGGTCATGTTAGCAGTGGCTCTTGTGATGACTTCGACATAATGGTCACATGTAATGAAGCACCCAAAGTCAATTCTAATCCAACTGTGCAGCCTCACTCTGGTCTGCAGAGTGTGAACATCTTTTTAACTCATTGCTGAGGTTTCATGGTCTGCATCTCTGCAGTTCTGCTTCACTCTCACCGCTCTCATTAGCATCATTTTCAGAAAAAGAAAGTAGCCATTTTAACAAAAAGTGCGAAAAACTTACTGTTAAATCCTGCCATCTGCTCAGAACCAGACAGCAGGCAGACAGACACAATGAGAGACTTTGCTGTTGACTTGTTGAACAAAATGGAGCGTTTAGCAGCTAAAGAGCCTTTTCTTTTTCGCAATTCAGAA
>JAQNCA010000011.1:7249745-7266401 GCA_029783725.1 Acanthurus tractus
GAGACTTTGCTGTTGACTTGTTGAACAAAATGGAGCGTTTAGCAGCTAAAGAGCCTTTTCTTTTTCGCAATTCAGAACAAAAAAAAACAGAACAAATATTGCCTTCAATTGTACAGAGGACAAGAAACTCCAAATGAAAGATAATATTGATAATATCCATAAGTAGCTACATACATTTTCTGATGCGAGTTAGCCTCTGTGCAAACAACAAAGCAGCATCTTCAAATCATAATGAGGTGACAGACAGGCCTAAAGAAGTTTTATAATCCCTTGAAAAAACTTCACTGAAGACAACAAACAATAAAGTGGATAAACGTTTTCCCACGATGGTTTTCACACCCCTCAGTATCAGCAGGGTGCATAATTAACTTTTGTGTCCGACCAAATGGTTTGGGAATATTCAAACTTTCCCACCCACTCAGTAGATTACAATTCTTTTTTCTTGGCTGCTAAGTGAAGCAAAACTACCGACCACTTGTATATTTTACCAGCATTTGGCTGGTGCCAACTTTGTGTCCTGAGCATCAGTAGAACTAACAGCACTTGGTTACTTTTATAAAACAGCCACACTGGACAATAAATCCAAGCTCTGAAGCAAATCAATTTAGGACTGGACATGACCTATCACCCTGAAGGCTTTGACTAAAGAGTTTTCATCCAACAGACCAAACCAACATTATCTGACATGGACGAAGGGCCACAAAATCATACCTACAGTTAATTCCTATGAAATAAAACATGTTTCTCATCACAGCTAATCACAAAAGTCGGTGTAGCACGGTTCAGGTTTCTACTTGAGTCTAGGCATTCAGGGAACAGACACAATAAGCAATTACTTAAGTCAGTTTGAAACACGATGGTTTATTCTTATGAGGTTCAAACTATGTGTGTCCTACACAATAAGCTCCATAATTGTGCTGAGATCATCTCTAATCCTACCTAAATAAAAGTAATCAATAAAATCTTGTTGGTTTAAGTCAATTAATTTAAAAAGGGAAAATATTTCAACCCACTTAGCAGCCATTCCTCTGTAAAGCTCACTGCTGTTTATCATGAGCAAAAACACCCCGTGAATGTCACTGTAACAGGAACATAGCAATGGGATTTGAACTTTCACCTTGTGTACACAGAGGACGGACAAAATAACACCACCAACATTCTTTAAAAATTGATCTAAAGGTGGTGAAGTTTGTGATATCAGCATCTTTTCCAAACACAAACTTCTGCAAAGGAGCACAGCAACACCAACAACATGTGACACAAACTTCAGTGTCGTAAACATGTTTTTTTTATGTCAACAAAAGGTTAGTGTGGAGGTCACACATCTCCGTCTCTGTGGTTTCTCTGCAAATGAATCACGGCTGACATTGCTCGCATTAGAGGTTGCAGGGTCTGAAGATCCTCCCTTTGTTGTTAGCGAGATCCTTTGGTCCCACCACATTTGGGTCATGTGTCCCACTAATTGGTTTCCATTGTCTACCTCTGAGGTTGGGGGGGTGGGCGGCTTTACATCAATAACAGTTTTCCCCAGACGCCGGACGAACCTAAGCTTTACCTAACACACAGCTATTACAGACAGCTAGGGTGGCACATCTGGGGTTAGATTTCAGTGCAGATTCCTTTTGTGAAGAGAGTCGCACACACAAACACAGGAACACACAGATACACAGCGTGATCTCTTCCTGAGTGGCCACTAGAGGCCTAGGAAGAAATAAATAAATAAATAAATAAATCGACTTCCTCCACCACATCCACCTGGCTTGTTGACCTACAGAGCACATTAGTCCTGATCAGGTCTTTTTTCCCCGCTGACCTAAATCCTGCTCCAGCTCTCGTTTGTTATATTTTTGGCTCAGCCAGACAGTAGCTAGCCTGTTGACCTCAGCTGTAACCGGTTTGTGCTTGCGTGCACTCCAGATTCAAATTAGCTTAGAAGGTAAGGTCAGATATGCTGTGATTTTTGGTCACCGTATCTGTCTGCTCTCATTTTTCACTCTGTATGCAGAGGACATGTCATAAATTCATCACATCTGATGGATGCTTTGTTTTTTTTTTTCAAAATTTTGTCGTCTGCGATGCTGTCCTTGAAATGACACGGAGGCATTGCACACAGAACTTAAGTATTTTTTGAAGTGACAGTGTTGATAACAAGCTTCCTTTTCCTTCAGGAGGCCCTGTGCTGCTGCATGTAAAATCATTCTGCGGGATCAGAATGCATTTAATGATTTGCTGTTTTATTCTGCTTTTAAAGCTGTTTTCATTTCTTTAGTCTAAGATCCCTTGTTGCACCCACTGTGGTGTTCATGGCTCTCTTTATCTATCATCAGTCCTTTGTGTTAATAATCTGAGTTTTGGGCTCTTTTCCGGTTAATCCTAGCAAGGTTATACAAAGAAAATCCACTATTCATATATCAGTGATTATCAGTGGTATGCAGAGGCTGTAAAATCTGTCTGTGCAAACAGATTTAAATTTTTGGTTGAGAAGTAAAGGCTTGGTGGCATTATGTTTAACTGGTGTTGCGTGTTGGATATCTAATGCAGTTGTTAAGGTTTCATTGAAGGTGTTCTCTGATAACAGTCACTTTTTGTTGCAAATGCACCTGCTGGGTCTGATAACCAGTCAAAACATCAGCCACATTTGCACTGAATTTAAAGAATTGAACATGAACTAGTTAATTTCTCTGAGTGTGAATTCTACAGTTCAAATTTTTGAACCAAAGATGTGATCTTGTTCATGTTAATCTGTGTGAACTTAATTTTGAGCTTGCACCTATGAAGTATGAACTCGCACATGAACTCACCCAATTCTTCGACCGCACGATCAGTGGTCAGGTTGCATGCTGGGTAACTTAAGTGCAAAATTTTGACAAGGAGAGAGAAAGTGCGAAATAAAAAAAACAACTATGTCTGGTTCTGCTGAATTGATTTTGATCATATTTTCCAAAAAATGTTATAAAGAAGTGCAATGGTAAATCGATGGAGTACTTTTTAAATGTTTAACTGTTGAGCAGCAAGTTTTTTTTCCAATTTATTTCCACTGCTGTGACGACTGACAGGCCTGTTCTGACAGAGCAGGAGTAAACAGATCATAAGTTATTGAGGGCCCCTGTGTCCTGCATTCATGAGCCGCTGTAGCAGGAATACGTCCCCCACCAAAAGACTGCTTACTGTGCTTTATAAAAAGGTAAACACATGAAATGTCTCATCAAGTGGCTGATGAAAAATTCATGATAGGAAAACAAACAAAAAACTCTCCGAGGGTATAAGAGAAATTGAACTGTCCCACTGATGCTGAATAAGAGCTGTTTTTGCTGGAAAAAAAAACATAAACATATTGGTGACACAGGCAATCTGTTGACAAATGTTTTTCAAAGAAATGCATTTTTAATGGCAAACAGATTATCTGCACAAATAGGAAAACAGTGATATTCGGGAGTTTTATAGTAACATTTTCATAAATCAGTATCCTTTTATTGGATTATATGATGCTTGCTGCAAAAATACTGAGAAATAATTAAAGCTTTCAGGATTTTTAGCCTTTTATAGTTAAGAGAGGATAGTGAGGAGACCATAAAGTGCCGGTTTGAACACAAACCAACGCTGTTTATCTCTCACAAAACACCAGGATGCCTTTGTGTTATGGTTTTGTAATGACACACTGTCTCTTTCTTCCCCATTCTGATTCAGTTCTGATGTCGTAGGTGATGTGAGTAATATCTCAGTGCTTAACTTTCTCATAACAGTAAGTGTCTGCCTCACTGTACTGCTGATGAACTCTTTATTAATTTGTTATAACAGCAAACATAAATGGCATAACACAGTTGCTGCCAGTGGAGGACCAACGGCTGCTTGGCAGAGGGACAAAAAGAGATCGGCTTGCCTGGTAAAACAGAATGCAAATGAGACACATATCCATCTACACTTGTCCTTAATCTCACAGCTACTTCTGCAGCTGTCAGGGTGGTGCTCAACCCTCCATGCCACTGAATGAATAATTGATTTCCTCTCGACATGGGAAATTCTCTTTCCAGAATATCACCCAACAAGCAACACTTCGAATATATGCAAAAAATGGCCCAAATACAAATACAAACCCACAAACTCCTGCTACTGTTCGAGGGGTTTGTAAGATGAGCAGGTTGAAAGGCTGATTTTTGGTTGTTTTAAGTGCAGTTGCTTAGTTTTGTTTATATCTTTCTTGTATCTTATGAACTTTACAGGGTTGGAATACATACTGAGACAAGTTGGCAGAAATCAGACGTTTTAGTGTTGGCTCAAGATTAAATACAAACATCAAATTAACAAATGCTAAAGTGATACTTAATGTGGGATGGCCAGAAAACAAAACAACAAAGAAGGCGTTTTTACAGGCTGAGGGTCTCGTGTTTGCAGTTATATCAGGCCTGGAATCAAGTGGAATTAAGACTGTGTACTTTCGGATTTTAACACTGGCTGTGTTCCATCAACATCACAGTAGGATGCACTCACCTTATGAAACAGGTTTGGATGGTGTGAGGTGTAGTCGCAGCTCCATCCTTTTCCTTTTCCGCTTCACACTTGGTGCTCTCCTTTCATGCTGAAAAAAAAAAGTAACAAGTCAGATCTCTCACAGCAAGAAAACTCTGCAACTCACACTTTGCAGCAGCATCGTTATAAACTTTAAAACACAGGGGTAATGATTTTAGTCTTCCCATCAGACGTTTGAAAACCTCAGTGGCAAAATAATCTCATCCCAGCTCAAGGTCCACTTACTACTCTTTCATCATACATATTGCACCCAAGGTGAAGCCTGAACATCCATTTTAATAACCTCGTAAATCATTTGAATGTTTTGGTTTGGAATATATAGTCTGTATGAATTAAACACATACATGACTGAGAGAACCAGGACTAACATGAGGCTTTAAGGTTTAACAACATGGACCCATACAATGATAAAAATGATGGAATCAGTGAAAAGTGAAAACATTTACAAAAACAACATCCTGACAGTGCTGTGGAGCATTATAATGTAGAATACAACTACAGCAACTGAACTACAACTGCAGCAAAAAGAGAAATTCACACCCAAACATCAACATAAATGTCATGACCCACTCTTCAGCTGAGGCTGAGATACCAGCGATGAGGTACGGCCGTGGTGGAGTGCCCCCCCGCCCCCACAAAGAGCACACATGCAGACACAGTCTCTTCCTGTGTAACACTGTGCACAAGGACTGGATGGAAAAACATCCCCCAGATGGACACGTCTATTAGTATTCCTTGCACAAATGAGGAGCTTGTCCACTGCACCCGAAGCAACTTGAACAGTGTAAAACCTTCGTAATTAAAGCAAACTATCAGGGTTACCTTTAAGAAAATGTGAACCACCACCCGTGTCAGCATGTCCAGGTCCCATTTACAACAACAACAACTAAAAAAAAACAATACAACAGCCTATTATTTGTTTTCAGAAGTGTGAACTTGTGTGGTCGGTGTATCTCCTTGGACCACACTCTCTCTTGTCTAAGAGATGGCAGAACAGATTAATGGTGCTTTCCAACACTTCCTGGCGGCCCTCCTTCCTTTGGCTTGGTGCCCCTCTGCAGCTTGGTACTAATGTCACCCGCACAGTAGAAACTAACGTTGGCATTTTTATTCTGCACTTCTACTACTCAAATTAAGATTATGGGTTATTATTCAGTGTTAAGGGGCTGTGTTGTTCTGCTGCATCTTTTGAGGGGCTAATGCTGATTACAGTTCATAGAAATGAATGGCATGACAAGGAATCTACACATTTTTGACTGGATCGTATATCCTGTATACAGAATCAATTTGCTGCTCCTACAAGAATCAGAAAACAGTGATAACACATCGTTTCTGCACCCCTCCCATGTTTATACATTATTCAGATCCACAGGTGTGTGATGCTACTTCTTCAAAACACACATTCATCTAAAACTCAAACACCACCATCTATCTAGAGAGAAGCAAAGGAGGTGTTTAACATCTTAAAAAGAGATTCATTTTAAAACTCAATTCACTTTAATACTGTCAGACTTTCATAGATACAGTAATTTAAAGTTGAGTAATATTCCAGTGTATTTGGGTAAAAAGTACTAAAATTTTTAGTTATCACTTTATGTTGATAGATATGATCCAAGTTTTCTTTGCTTAACACCTTTCATGATTAACTTCCTCAGTGCAAAGTGTAAAAAGGGAAAAATTAGAGCCTGCTTTAAAACATCCCTGACTGTACTTACCACTGGGATGCGGAAAATAAATCTGACACAATGTGAATTCTGCATAATTCTGTCTCCTCTTTATCAATCTCCCTCCATCCCTCTCTCTCCTTCTTTAAAATGTCTCTCTCTACCTCTCCCTCTTGGCAGTCTGCCGTGGCTGGGCTTTATCCACAGGCGTCTTGTGACAGAAGCCGGCACAACAGGAATATTTTTCATGAAGATGCCACAATCTCTGCACCCTCTGGGAACATTGCCAGGGGCTGTTTTCCATAATCAGGTCAATCACAAACAGCCACTGCTGAACCCTCCATCCCTTACCTCTACCCCACATCCCACTCTGACACACACACACACACACACACGCCAAAAACAAGGTAGAAGCGGGCGTAGAGGTCCGTTTTGTGTGCACTGGCGATCACTACCAACGTGGTGGCAGCAGCAGTGAGGCAAACAGTGACGGAGGAAAGGTAGGTGTCCTCACCTGACCTGAAGGAGCAGATGCAGCATGAGGCAGCACATCTAAGTTCTGTTGTTTATCTTAAAAGATGGAAGTCAACAGTAAATGCAAAACTTCCAAAAAAAGAAAAAAGAAATGGATAGAGGATATAACGTTTTTTTTGACAGAGTAGCAAATGAAATTGTCAAAAAGACATAGTTTCTGTTTGGCAGAACAAGTGGGATGTTTCCCAACAGAAGCCATCTTTAAACGAATGCAGACTGTGTTGGAAAACACAGTATACCTTTTTATGAGGTACAATAAAAAATGCTGGCGGTGAACTGTAGTAATTTGGGAGTGAAAGACTTCAGAATAAGCTTGTAATTGACTGAGCTGCTTATCAGAAATCCAAACATTCCAGCAGAGTCGACTGCACAGCACAGGAGCAAATAAATTTAATGAAAAGAAGCAGCGCAAAGAAAAGATGGAATTTCTGTCAAGGTAAACTGACTTTGGTCTATTCTGAATAACTTCAGTATGCGAGAGCAAAATAATGTCACTTTGTATTAACGGCTGAAGGTTGTGTGTTTTTGGTATGAAAAAAAAAGTCTTAATGTGTGGCTTCAAACTCTTAACTGAAATTGCACTAAAATTCTGTGTTAAATTGCAGTTGTAAGTAATCACTGTGTTCTTCCAAGTGGGCTTTTGTTTCTGTTTATATTTCTCTTCTTGTATATTTTTTTGGACACTTCGTAGGTCTTTAACTCTTTCTTAAACCATTCAATTTTTTGCTTCCTCTGCATTTCTGCTCATTCTAGCTTGTGAACTATTACTTTGCCTTTCTGCTTTTTCAGCAATGCATTTCAGCTTTCAGCATTCACTTGCATTTTCATCAGGAAATGCAGTTTTCTAGTTGTATTATTTTAAACAAATTATGGGCCCACCAAGAAGAGTTTCATTTTTTAACAAAGCAATTAAACCACCATTCTGTACCAGTAATCAGTGAAATTCAACAGTGTTTGCAGTGATCATTACTCTGGCCTTTTTAAGTACTGTGAGGCACAATAACAATAATATTCTTAAACCAGAAATATTAATTCACAAAAAGGTGATTATGAATAGCACAAATAAAGCAGAAGTGCAGCAATTGACATTCAAATGACTAAATAATGTTAAATAAGTGAGTGTCAAAGGTTTGACAAGACAAGACATCAGCTTAAAGAATTACTAACAAAAAGCAAGCTTTACTGAAAAGCTGATAAGGAACAAAAAAACCACAGCACAATGAAATTGAAAATTTGAAGAAAATACAAAAATTAAAACTAAAAACAACAAACCAGGAGGCAGGTGGTGAACAGACAGGATGGAGACAAGGACACAGAACAAGAGCAGGATCAGGGAATGACAACAGACTGACAAAACTAAAAGGAGAAACACAGCGACAGAGACACAGGTGGGGTAATCAACACAGGTGAAACACATGAGGATGAGGCAGGCGATTACAAAGGAGGGAAACTTGACAGGACATGGGCAAATAAAAGAGACAGGACAAGAGTTAGCAAAATAAAACAGGAAGGAACTAAACAATATAAATCGTGACAAAGTGTGATAATGGGAAGCAGAAAAAAAAGCAAAAAGTTGCTGGCCAAACTAAAATATGAAGATGGAAATAGCCTTAAAGAATGGGCAAAACTGCCAGAAAAAAACAGGAAAACAAGAGGGTTTCCTTCTCTGAAAATACTGCATGTTCAGAAAGACAAGAGAAAAAAAGCCATTTTGGAATATTTTTAAACAGAAACAAGATGATAGAAAAATAAAGAGAGAAAAACTGTTTTTCAACCTTCATGACAGCCTGTACTCAAAAAAACAGGCTGGGTCAGGGGAGTCAGGGATGAAGCAAATGACAGGTTAAGAGTCGCCTTTGAAAAAAAAAAAACCCTGAAAAAGGTCAATGCGGAGTGTGCTACCAAGCTGAAGGAAGTAAAAGCATCAGCACAGCCAACGAAATAAACGAAGCTCACACAAAAGGCACCTTGGCAGATCTTGTTCCTGCTCACTGTAGAGAAGGAGGGGCTGAAACAGACAGAAATGTCTCTGAAGGAAAAGATTATAACCAGTGGTTTTGCAATTAAAGAAGTTGTTTGGGGAAGGGACTTGAGATGTTACTGATCCTACAGGCCTCAGATTGAAGGGCAGGGAGCTCCAGAGCTGAGGGGCTCTGACCACAAATGGCCGGTCACTTTTAGTCTTTAGATGGGACTTGGGAAGAGCCAGGAGAGCTCTGTCTGAGGATCCGAGGCTGAGCTTTGGCTCTGGGAGCTTCCAGTTTCCTAGGGAATCACCATGAAACCAACACTTTTAAATTTTTATGCAGGCAGACACGTCTAACTGTATTTTATATCGTGTTATTTAAGAGAAAGAGGTAACTCCAGTGATGTCCATATTTGTTATATTCACCCACCAGAAAACCAGTTTGTCCTTTTTTTTATCAAGTAGCAGTCCTTCATGTTTTTTTTTAAAAAAAACAACCAAATAAAAGATGCTGTTTTTCCTTTCATGATTCCTTCTCATGTCCCAAAACTGCATACCGTATCTATGGGGGTCCACCTTTGGTCGAAAACGGACTTATCTCCAGCACATATGGAGTGTAACAACCACAATTTAGCCTTAATACACACCCATTAATCAAGTGTATCAGTACAGTGTTTGTACAGCACAAAGTACCTCTGTGTGATGCATGTAAACATCTACAATCATCTGCTTAACTAACATGCTAATTGCTCTTGATGAGGGTTGTCAGCCATTATGGCTCTCTGGGTTTGTGGTAATTGTTGGTTGATTTAAAAATAAAAAAGCTCAATCCACCTTTTTCGCAGACTGCAAATCGCCCCTTCAGACATTACATGATCGTTACATCACTTTGACTCATGAAAAAACCTGCGACAAAACATTTTAGCAATGCAACTCACAGTTCCTGCTGCCATGACCAATATTAGTGTAAGACAGTGTCAAAAGTGTGAGCAGACAGGCTGTCAGAGACATGGCAAAGGTAGCTGGTTTGTTACTGGATGGAAAACAGAGAGACTTCAAATTGAGAGTGGGTGTTGGCTCTTCTGATCAATCATTAAAGCCATTTGAATACTTGCTATCAAATCTCTCTGTTTCTTGTCATGAAAGGCAAATTAAAATGCCCGTTAAGAACAGGTGTTGTCCAGTAAAAACATGAAGATAAAACAATGACGCACAAGGCTTACAGATCATTTCCTGGTATCACTGAATACAAACGTCCATCAGCGGTGTTCATTCACAATGAAAAAAACTCCACATGCGTGACTACTTTTTCTGTTGACCTGGTACAACCGACCTGTCACACTGGCTGGGATATGAGCCACACAATGGGACTGCGTCAGTTCCCTCTGTATCCTATGAATAATCCATGACTTCAGAGGCACCGGCGGCAGCTCTGGGTACCGTGTGAGAGGCTTTCACTGAAACAAACTGTCAAAACAAGACACAAGTGTTTACATGGGCTCGACAGGAAGGTGGGAAAAGTAACACAGCATCGACATCCTGGGTTGTTACTTAACAGAGGGGTTTTTCTTGAGGGAGGGGGGTGTGTTTTTTGTTTTTTAATTTTTACCGTATTTTATCTTCTTAACTTTGACAAATAAGTCGGTGTGCTGTTCAAGGACATTTAGAAAGGGCAAACACACAAGCTGATCCGCGCTTTTCATGCTTCATTTCTCGGCCCAAGAATGTTTGTGGGCACAAAATGCACCTTAGAATTTATTCACAGTGGGTCTCACTTTTGTTATAAAACACATTTTCAAAACATGAAGTTAAGGAAAAGGCTTTGAAATAACACAATTACCATATCATTACCATAGTTTCTAACATGAAACTCACATTCCATCATCCATTTCACAAAATGGCTATTTATGAAGAGTTGCAACTGTGACTTACAGTGTGCTATATCACTGGTACATGCCACACAAGGTCAAGAAAAGTGACTAATAACCCTCCCGAATCCTGGGCAGCCAGCTTCACTCATGTCATGGGTTTTTATCTTTAGATACTAAGGTGAAAATTCATATAAAAATAAGATATTACATCAAATTTAACTATTTTAAGTCCTTCGTCAAAATGATCTTATCATTTTTGATTACTTTTTAAAAAAAATTTATACTTGGTTTAAAAACTTTAATTTAAACAGTTATATGCACTTTGGTTCTTTGATGTTGGCAGTTTTTTCTGTGGTAGCTGATGAATATCCAGCACTCACAGACTTTCTTGTCTGTCAGGCAACGTGGCCAACTGCCTTGCTGTGATCAGCTGGTGCACGCACTTACTTCAATTTCAAAGGCAGTGCAAATTCAAATGAGGGGACAAATTGAAAACAACCCTCAAAATTTTAGAACATACTGCTCAATGAACGGAGAATGTTCAGATGCAGAGATGGCTCCTTGTAAAACTCTCTCTTCTGCGGCCCATCAAAAAAGCACAGAAAACCTATTCTCTAGTTCACCTGAAATGCATCCAGTGTGAGAGAAAGCTTGCAGACACAATAGGAAAATGCAAATGAGAGCATGTCCATGTTTTTGCTGATGGAACCACTGAGACACTGCGCCACCCACAGGTTACTAACTTTCCTGCAGTAACTGCTCATACAAAAGTTGTCACAGAATCTGGAGGCTAAATCTAAAAAAGTTATGTGCCAACCCTAATATAGTTTCCTCTGACAGGGAGACTGTAATAGCACAGTCATCTGCTTCACCTGGTGTAGAACATTCCTCTGGCAATGAGTGTCCCATCTTTCCTCCACATTCTGCAGCACAGCACTGCAGGTTCACATACCAACTCCCTATAGCACACTTAATGAGCAACCTGCAGAGTGTGCATATGTGTGTGTGTGTGTGTGTGTGTGTGTGTGCGTGAATCTGTGTATATACCAACTGCAACTTTTTACATCTCGCCTCTTCCTCCTACCCTTCAGCATATTTCCTTGCCGCTTGTCCACACCCACGTTGTCATCCTGTGTGCTTGTGTGCAGGTTTGTACATGACAGACGCAGACTCATTTAGAATTAATGAAAGGTGTCGTGTTGTGTGCATATCAATGAAAAAACCTAATTTAGTGACTGGAAAATACTGTCATTCCTGCTGCCTCTCACTCTAACAAGAAAGGAAAAGTTTTATTTATTAGTAAATATTCAGTCACTTAATGAATGAGAAGACTGAGATCATCCTCATTTGGGTTCAGTAAAATGGTGGTAAAACCTTCAGACTGTTAGCCTAGCTTATACTTAAGACTAGAGACAGGGGCAAAAAAATTGCTTGGTTTACCTGAAGGTGACATAACCCACATATCAGTGTAATGTAAATTACAAAATTTCCTGCCTGAACAGGTGATTGTGTATGTGATGGACTACTTCTTGGCCAAATAGCATTTTTTTCCTGGAGGTATAAGCAAACTAAGCTAATGTTACTGGCTGCTGGCTGTAGCTTCACATTTAACCTACAGATAATAAGACTGGTATCACATGTCATCTGTTTCATCCAGAAAGCAAATAAAGGTTCGACTGTTTCTTTAATCAGGGAATGCAGTGACTCACGTAAAAAATTAAAGAACATTTTTGGTTTAACAATGAGCACATTTTCTGTGTTGCACTCTTGTACTGCTCTTCTGCTTCTATATCTAAATACAAACCAGAAGAGTAAAGACAGGTATCTCTGTACCTTTTTACTTGAATGAGGACTTAAATAGAAAAAGTATTTCCCCTGTGCGAACTCAAATTGGGCCAAGGCTCCATTTTTCTAAATTTGTCCAAGGGTTTGAGGGGTTATGACTGACTGATCTTCCTGTAAGAACACAGATATTCCTCTTAATTACTGCTGGGTGTTAAGATGAAAAGATTATTTTATGTGCAAATAGATCAAGTGGATCATGTCAAGCTAATTGACACCGGGGACTGCATGGAGGATCATCATTACACTAATGGACAACAGCCATTACTGTGCCAGAGATATAATCTGTCTTTAATTAATTGCTCTTACAACGGAGGGCAGAAGCCTCTTAAGTGACCCTGTGTCAGCTCTCACTGTGAGACTTGCTGTGCCAGTGCATGACAAGTTTCTGTAATGCAACACTATAGCTATTTTGGCTTTGTGCTCCTTGAGCGGTGTATACAAAAATGGATCATTAATCCACTGCTTGAGCAACACCACATATAATGACCAGTACAGCATAAAAAAGACGAATGGTCATCTGAATACAATACTGCAAGTGTAGGACATAAATAAGCAGAATCAATGTACATGCTAACATTAGTTCAGCCTCAGAAACCAGGAGAGAAGAGCTCTCTGTGAAATAAGGAAGACTGGCTTAAATTGGTGCTTTGGGGCTGCAGAATAATAGCAGCCAACCGTTATTTACTTTGTCTAACCTTTAAGCACATTAAAAATATGCAGTAACTTTTAATAAAACTCACACACTCAGTTTTGCCCTTTCCTGCTGTAACCTTTGTCTGGGTACTCCATTTAGGGCAAGTTGCTTTGTAAAGAAAATGTTAATAAAGTTGGGTTTGGTTAGAGGCTACCCCTCTGTTTCCCCTGTGTGGTCCAGGGTTGTGCTGAATTTAGGTTGTGGTTTTCGGACAGGTTTCAGCACAATTATGTTCCCTCTGTGACAGGAGTAGAGAGGGTAAAATGCTCAGAGGACTAATGATCCAAAAAAAGACCTTTAGTGAGGATGTAGGTGAGTGTGCATGTGTGTCTGCGGGTCTGTTTGGCTGCAAGTCGTCATGTGGTGGCATATAGATCAGATGCAAAACCACACAGGTGTATTTAGTGTAGCTTGACAGCATGAGGCACCGGCATGGTGCTACATAATTGCAACACATCTGCAGACCACATCCATTATTTTACACTGAAGTTGCAACACTGACCACAGAAGTGCAAGCATCCATGCAGACGTCTCGCCTTTCATCTTCAAATAAGTAAAAAACTCTATAGAACTATTTAAAATAAAAAGCGCACTGTGTTTAAAGCCTTCTTTTGCAGAAGGAAACTGATAGCTAACTGCATCAGCAGCAGCACCCTGCTGCAAGGAGTCAGACTTTGTAAACTCTCAAGAGGAGCCACAGTTCTTTAAGAGCCAGCAGTCAAATGTCAATCATCATGAGCTTCAGTCTGGAGTTGCTCTTCTTTATAAATGCTAAACCTATTCTGTTACTGTCTTGCAAGCAGCTATTCAGATAAACAGCTTGCCACCTAACAATCATCGCTGTTTGTTAAACTGCACAAGTAGAACCGAAAGAGTTTGTCAATTTAGCAACTTGACGGATATTTAACCAACAACTACAATAATAATCAATAACATCTGGGTCATAGTTGAACAAAAAAATGCCCCCCCCAAAAAATCAAAGCTACTGGCATCTCAAATGTAAATTAACTGAAAAGCACAGGTAGTTTTGTGAGTTGTGATAAACTAAAGACAACATGCTTTAGGAAACTGTTGTGGACATTTTACAAACAAAATAATCAAATGGTCAAGGCAATATATTGCATATTAATCAAAAATGAAAACAATCAGTAATTGCAGATTCTTACACAATCTTTTAAAATCTTACTTGAGATGAAGTCACCCACAGCTCTACCATGTGCATTTAACTTTATAACTTCTGTTTGCATCCTATTTATGAGTATTGACTGATCTATTTATTTAAGATACAATCGTATTTCAGTGATGACCTGTGTCAGCAATAAATACTTATTTATATTATTTAATTAATTGATATTTAATGTATGCTAATGATCTCTGAAGCCTACTCTATCAGAACAAAATGTCTACATGGTAATTTGTATTGTTTCCATCTGTACATATACCATAATTATGTTTATGTGAAATATTATAAATCATTACAGAGGCACGGATGTTGGGAAACTTACAAATCTAAGTTAAAATGACAGATACACAAAGTTTTGTTTCAAAAAAATGAAAAAAGAAAAAGAATTGAAAAGTTAAAGTAAATATTAGCTTTTTGCTTTACACTATTGAACTCTGCTCCTCTGTTTGTGACCTTTGTGTGAGATTTCAGTGTCAACTAGAATCATCCAAATCTCTCCTCTGGCACACAGTTAAGACAACAGGTACACCGATCGGGTTACACCAGAAAGACAGCAGCTTTACTGTTTTGGCCTGCTATAAAAATCTGGCATACTGGGATAAAAACAATAACACAGTGGGTCAAAGACATCTGTGATTAAGTCAGTGAGAATAATACAGGGGGTTGCTTTCCTCCCAAAACAAAATGCTAGACTGGCAGACAGAACTGGCCTCATGACAGCAAAAACTGAATGTCTCAGAGCACAGTTAGAATACTCCCATCTAATTATTTGTTCCTCCTGCTTATTTTCGATTTGACACGAGAGTGGAAAAATCGAACGTTATTACTGCAAATCGAGCTTTAACGAGCTCACAATCATTTACAAATGCTCAACTATTCTGCGCCGCTCTGACCTTTTTAGCACCAGCTTCATTTGCTGCAATGCTTCGCATCCTTTTTGTGTCACCACTCAAGGTTCTAGCCTGGATTAAACCAGTCACAGATGCTACAGCAGCTCAGACTCTGGGCTCTTTTCACTGCAGTAACAGAGCAACAGAGAAATACATGAGATCCAAACTCCTGTCTGCCGCGAGATGTAGCACTAAATGTTCAGACTTTCTAAGTTGCTGTCCCCAAATCACCCTCCAACCCCCTTCTATTTCCATTTCCTCGTCTCCATTTACTGTGGCTTTCAAGATTCGACTCAAAACACACTTAAACTTCCTGGCTGCTTTGACTTTCATTTTTTGCTCCACAGGCCATATACATCTCTAAGTGTTGGTTTTTTATGGTTGATGTATTCTCAATGAAAAACACTCAAATAGTGTGTCCGATAAAGGGAACATCTCCTACGGAAAGCAAATAAGTCATCATCAAGAACGAGACTTCCCTGTGTTTTATGCACTCACACACACATGACAGCATGGCAGCTCCATGCAAAGATGACACACACCGTCGGAAATTTAAATGGGTTTTTTGCAGATGTATTTGATGCTAAACAATAATGTGCTGGGATACATGTGTATTGTGACTCTAATAAAAATGATGGAACGAGGGGAAATACTGGTATTGAAGGCTTGCAGGGGTCGTAAAAAGTTAAATCCTGACAAAGCCTGAATGTCATACAGAATAAACTTTAAGATTGTATAATGAAATTCTCAGGCACATTTAGTCTGTGTATTACTGTAAAACTATTTTACCATCCTTGGCATTGAGTCTCAAATGTGCTCGAATCGTGCAGTGGTTTGCCTGACAGACCATAAAAATGTGGAAAAATAATCCTGTTTGTGATATTGGCAGAGAAGTGGTTTTACCATAATCCCAGGACATTGGCTGTACCCCCAGACCAGTGTGGAGGTTCTAATCCAAGGTCACTTTATCAGGCATGTTGATCCAAACACATCAATATATTACATAATGATCACTTTAGGGCAATAATCAAGTGAAACTGCTGGAATAATGCTGTCAAGAGTCTAGTTTCTCAGGTCATTTTGTTTAACAGTGTTCCTCAGTATCACAGACAGAAACACTGTGCAGGGAAGCTAAATCTGTTTATTGCAGAGCAGATGAATAAAAAATAGCAACAAATCTTCTTGGAGATTTTCTGCCTGATCTCAAAGCACAAAGGAGAGCCTGAATGAAGATCAAAAGGCTGTGTCGACAAAAAATAGACAAAGGAAACCGCAATGGAAACATAAAAAGATTTTTTAAGTATATTGTAGGTGAAAACAAAAGCATAACTTTCAAAAGAATGAAATCCACACAATCATTATTACAATAGGAAGTACACTTCGGAGAAAGAGAGAACTATATTATGAACAGTAGCAGCAAGTAAATGTTTCAAACACTCCACAATAACTATGCTATGATGTTTTTGATCTTATAATTGCACA
>JAQNCA010000011.1:7266501-7285758 GCA_029783725.1 Acanthurus tractus
AGGGTTAGGGTTATGGTTTGGTTAGGGTTTGGTTGGAGTCTACAATAACAAACCATGAATAGTTTTAAACAAAGCATTTTTAATTTTCATGCATCTATTATGAGATGCAAATTCTGATTCTTCAAACTACCTGCTGTTTTAAAGTTCCTAATTTCCAGAAAATTGATGGTTTTTGAGTAATAATATAATTCTTTGAGCTTCTTTTAGACTTGATGGATATATTTTTTTAGCTCATAGAAACCTTAGAAACCATGGAATCCCTTTTTAAACGTTTGTTTATCAGACAATCTGTTGTAGCGTATGCAAGATATAATAAACAGGCCCAGATCACATGTTCTGAGCTGACTGTGCTGCCTACACAGTCATGACTCACTAAACCTTTCTCCATTAGTGTTCATTTCTGTGCCCCTCTCTATGCTTTTCCTTGTTAGTAAAGTTCAGATATCTCCAACCATGAAGGGCAGTTCATAAAAGAAATTGCATACATGCGGATGAGTAAGATTTAAAAAAAAAAAGTAGTTTCGGCACATCTGAATTCTAAACCAAAACCACATAGTAGACCTTTAAAAGTGTGTATAAGGTGCCAAAAAACCCCTTCACAAATAATAAAAACTCTCTTTTGTAATATAATCCCCACAATTCTAAAAAACACAAAGAGCCCAACACTTCACATTTAGACAAATGGCAGCACAGTTCCACGTAGCACACCTATTAAACAACAGCGTTAACAAACACTTCATAGAGCCCTTCATTAATTCAGACCGTGGAAAGTTGTGTTCTTTTGTGCCGCACTCTCTCTCTCCAAATAACAAATAGGCGCAGAGCTTTGACAAATGAATCTAGTCCGCAGATGAGAGGGAGTGGATAAATAATGAATCACACTGCCACCCACAAAGCGGACTCACACAAAAGAGCCCAAACAGACACAGATTTCAGAAAATACACATACCCGCGCACACACATTAAAAGAGCAATGGGGTGTCCTTGGGGAAAAGAGCCAACATGGCGGTTGTGGCTCTTGTTCAACAGATGACTCAGTCCTCATGAAAACCTGGGAATATATTTATATTTATATTTATTTGTTTCCCTGAAAACTACATCATTGTATTATTTCAGACGTCAAACATAGGTTTATCATTCAAATTTGATGTGACTGTACCCTAGGTCCTCCAGTTGGGTTGGTGCAAGGATGGGTTAGTCAAGAGTCCAAGGCAGACCGATTTGGAGTAAAGAAACTGTTTTTAATTCAAAGAATAACGCCTATGCGTTTCGGCTCAACAACGAGTCTTCCTCAGGGCAAGATAACAATACCACACACAGGTGTTCTTTTGAATACGGTGTCATGTGACTGATCACATGATCAATCCATTGAAACAAATACAGACGCATCAAAAAGATGTGGAGACAATACATATCACAATGAACATTGAGAGATATAAGGAAAAATACATCCATCAAGATACACTAAAAAAGCCAATAGGATCTCCCCTGTGAAAAAAGGACAAGGCAAGCCACCCTGTGCTGTGCAAATTTGTAGACTTGATATACAAGTTAAATACTTAGACCATATATCACAAGATGTTTGCATTGTTAATAAAAATTCGGCAGTCCACAAATTACAAGGTGCTACATTGTTGATAAAATATCTATTAGCCTACAAAAAAATACAAGGCAAGCCATCCTGCGCTGTGCAAATGTGCAAACATAATATGTAAGTTAAATAATTACCCAGACCATATATTGCAAAATGTTTACGTTGTTAAAAAAATTAGACAGTTCCACCGCAAAAAAAACAAACAAGGCAAGACACCCTGTACTGTGCAAATGTGCAGTATAAGTTAAATAATTTAGACCGTATATTCCATAATGTTTACATTATTAATTCAATACAGCAGTCCACATATTGCAAGGAGTTACATTGCTGACGAAACATCTACCAGCCCACAACAAAAAGGCAAGGCAAGCCACACTGTACTGTGTTGATGTGCAATATAAGTTAAATAATTTAGACCATATAGACATATAGACTGGACCTAGGGTACAGTCACATCAAGCTTTGCATTTTAAATCTTTTTGTCTGCAACCGAAGAGCACCTGTTACACTTGTTTGACCAAACGCAGACAAACTCTCCTTTTTCGCTTCTAGGTTTATCATTGTTGTACAAATTCCTGATATAGATGAGTTATTTAGCTTTGATCTGCCCTTGGTTTTATCAAGGATGTGAAAAAATTTACTTTGAATTCATTGAGACAGTTGGAGATAAACTGCCTTGAACAAAGTCAGTCCTCACAAGGCCAATGAGTAGAAAAGTCTACAGACACACGTGCAGGCAGCCTCGTCGGTGTGGCTGCTGTGGACTGACGTTAGCACTTTACTTTTAGAGTGTTTTTTCAAAGGGGGTAAAAAAAAGTTTTGAGTCCTGTACTTTATCTCTTATGCCTAAATTTCCTGATCACCATACTCTTTTCTAAATGTTAACACATTTCTTTCTGCAAACAGGTCCTACATTACAAAACTCTTTGGGCCCTATCGTACACTTTACGCTGTGCACCAGTGGCCCATTTGGCGGGGAAAGTTAAAAACTAATTCAGGGGAGTATCCAGGTCAACCTTTGCCGCCTTGTTCCAGGAGCAGCAGAGGAATCCTGCTCTGCTCCGCCCAATGAGCCATGGGCGCATGGAGGAATGTGTATGATAGGGCCCCAGGTTTTGGCTGGTCTAAACTCCTGGCGCATTTGTGCGCCAGGCGTAAGATAGCAAACGTGCCAGAACACGCCTCCATTCCGCCTTCATTCTCAGACCTCCGCCTCTTGGTGCACAGACCCGCGAAATTTGGATCTTACACTTGTGGCAAAAATGATGTTTGCGCCGAGTGTAAGATAGCAATGACACTTGCATCACTGGCGCACTGCGTTTGCGCCAGGTGTAAGATAGGGCCCTTTATGTTAAACAGGTGCTGCTGGTAAATCTTACCAGTTGAAGTAAAGCTTGCTAGTTGTGGCTAACCTGAGCCCTTTTTCTTTCCAATAGAAAATATACAAAGGTTCATTATAATCTGTAGCTCTTTTGGCTCTCTACTTGCTTTTTATTTAATTTAAATGCAATTTCTTTTTTTTAATCTTCAGTGATTAATTGTTTCTTTATCTTGTTTTTATTAGTCTTTTAATTGCAATTTTTTGTCAGACTTCAATCATTTATTATTGCTTTCTGTTTTTACCTTTTTTATTATCTTTTAAACTAAGTTTAAGTCTCAGCTATTTTAAACTTTCCTAGGATCTCATTATAATGTATATCATGTTTTCGTAAAGCACTTTGAACTGCCTTGTGTCTGAATGGTGATATATAAATAAACTCACTTTTTTGCCTTGCCTTTTGGTGGGACATCAGAGCCCATGCTGAATCAAAGAGGATGCTCGAAATGTGTATCTGTGTATGCACTGTAACTGTCTTAACACTTTGAGGACAAAGCTGACTTGCTTTGCTACATTTACAATATTATCTATAATGTACTTTTTTAATTACATGAAGCCACCAAACAGTTGTTTCTAAAGCCTAAAAAATGCAAGCACCAACATTATCTATGCAGTCTGGATGTAATTCTTATTTAGAGATCATTTCAAGTATGTTTTTATATTTGGCTACATCACCTCCAGCCTGTTTGAAGGGGTCTGACTGACTCAAAAGGTTTCCCTGTAAACAAAGTTAGAAATGAATTATCTTCTTTTTATGCAACCAATGGTTCAATATCCTAAGCATATTCAGTTTATTATCATAATGACAAAGACAAGATAATATTTTGTAATTTATCAATGCACTACTATTCCACCAACATTTGAACCCTGTGCCTGTGTGTCATGTAAGCCTGTTATTACTACAGGATCAGCTGTAGAAGCAAGTTTACATTATAGATGCTTGGTTAACATCAGAACTTGAATGTACAGCCCTGCTTCACCTACACACCTGCACTGATCTTTCACTATTGTGAAAATGAACACTGAGGTGAGTCATTGACTTACATAAACTTGAATTTTGATGATTTCTGTCAAAGTGGTGTTGAAATTCACCCCTTTTCTTATATCCAGTTGTCACTTCATCTAAAGTCGATTCAGATTCCGAACCCTTGTTCTTTTGTCGCAAAAAAGCTCTGATGCAATAATATTCTCCAGGCTCCCTGAATGGAGAGGGTGGCGCTGACAGCTTTCATCTGTAAATCACTCGGAGGCTCAGTTCTTCTTACGTACAAGAGCTGAAGACATCAGCGCTTCACGCTCTGGTTTGTGGAGGGAAACATCAAATATGCACAAATGGGAAAAAGAAAAAAAAAGCATTACTGACAACACCCCCATCTCATTTACGCTTTGATCAGGAGCAAACAGCGGCCTCGCTTCGGTTTTCTTGCAAACGCTGTGGCACAATGTGGAAAAAAAAAATCACAAACTGAAAAAAAATATGTATAATCAAACAGGAAATAGAGTATGCACAGAATAAACCCATTACTGCTATTAGCACAGAGCATTCATCACTTCTCAATTTAATTAAAAATAAATTTGTCTTTTCCTCTGCTGGAAAATAACCCATGTGTATGCAAGGTTGTCATTTTTTCCTTTAGTGTATTGCATTTTTAAGTATCAGTCTGGTCACAAATAATTTGATGCAGTTTTTATGTCACTTTGTTATTGAACAAATCTGTTTTTTTTTTTCCACAATAACAACAATGTCAACACCAGTGCAATGCTAAAAACATAACTCACGTAGGTCTACATATCAGCCTAAAGAAGTGCTTGTATTGCTCTTTAATGATCTGGTACATATGTACAGAAACAGTTTTTCAATAAGGTAAGTAAAATTACTAATTAATGCATTCGACTGAAAATGTTTGTTGATATGTGTAGCAGCTAAAACCAAACAGTAGAAAATGTGTAAGGAGCCATAAAGTTGTTTTAAAAAAGGAGAGATTGTTACCAGAATCAGCCTAAAATCTTTGCAGGGGTGGTCAAAAATCTTTCCTCTGTCCTCTGAGACCGGCTTTTTTTTTCTCAAAAAAATTATCATTACTACATAATTGTACTTAGCATTATATATATTTGAGTCATTAGATACATTTTCTTACTTCACCATTAAGGCCAAATCCGTCCCTGCTGTCCATCCATTTCTAACATCAAGATTAAAAATTACATTGGCAATGAGATCATCCAGCCTTAATGCCATTAGCACATCTGAGATCAAGCAGACAAAGCAGATGCCACAGGAGACGCAGGATCAGCGGCTCCGTCAGTATTTGGGATTCAACAGAAACTCTCTTTCCTCTTTCCTTTGGCTTTAAATCTTTATTCATGCCTCAGAATCTGTCATCCTCTACTGCATTCCTGCACCGGAGCTTCTTTTAATAACCCTCCTCTTTATCTCTGTCTCATGTTTCTCCCCGCTGCCTCTATGCTGCACATGTGACACACCTCTAATGATACCTGCATTGTATAGAGACCAGTGTATTGTATGTAAACCAATTATCTGTGTTAGTAGATGGATGATGGGGGGGGGGCATTGTCAATGCACAGTTAGCGATGCTATTGATTAGTGGAATAACACAATGGTAGTCACTGCAGAGTGTAAGGAAAAATAAGAGCAAGACAATAAAGACGCATCAGACTTCACGATGGTATAATATGGTTTTGGACATGGGGCCACAGGTGGACTGTTTGACATTAACTGAGCTAACAACGGCTCTCATAAGCTTATAGGAAATCTGTAATGTAATGACATTTAGGAGCTAAAACTGGGCTGAGCAATTAACTAACCAAACAATAGCCTAAATCATTCAGTGCTTAGGCACATGGAGACCAAATAATGACATAAAAATGAAAAACAATATTAAGGTGATTTCTTTTCCAACAGGTCTGACTGACAGGTGTATCACAGCAAATCAAATTCACAGTTATGGTTTATAAATGAGAGAAATGTCCATCCAATGTTACACAAACTTTTGACTTTTTTTCATTAAAATAACATTTATATACCATCATAACGTTATTATTTCCCTCTGAGAGCTCTCGTGTTCAGTTACATGGCAGTGCCAAGAGCTCTAGTCTCCTCTGCCTCCTTTCCCAGCTTTGCCCCACTGACCCTCATTATGACAGTACCCACGCCCCAAGACTACCATGGCACATAATTGAACCCTGGTCCTACTAATTTGTGCTGCAGGAGCGAAAACCCATAAATCACCTTTGCTCTGCTCTTGATCTCTGAAAGTTCAACCCACTGGCTCAGAGGCTCAACTCAATCTTCAAACCAGAGAAAATGGAGGAGAATAGCACTTTATAATTTAGCCTTCAACTAAAGTGGGTTTTTTTTCAGTACCAGGAAAGTACTTACCAGTTCCTACTGGTACTTAAATGCAGATATTATGGAAGAAACCAAGACTATGAGATACTTGACATTTTGGTAAGACAGTTTTTTATTATTATGTATCCACAGAAGCCTATGCTGTAAGGATGCTGTAATGTGATTCACAGTTTTGCATACAGTGAGGAAACAAAAAGAAATCTGAGAAAATATCTTTGTAATTTTTACAACTAATATTTTTAACAACACCCTTAAATCTGTGCTTCTCTATTTTTTTTAAAGCTTCTTTGATACCATAGCCCCACACTTCACTTTATAGTTTTTACACAATATTAGTAATCACACAATTTTCTCAAACTTCAGTGATGTTTCCAAGTCATGTACCATGAATGTACCCAGAAATCACAAAAATGAAAGAGTATTTTTCCTTTCCTCTAAAAGATTCCATTGTCATTCCCTTGTTCCCCTTTGTCTTGTTTTCTTCTACCATACCAACAGTTTAGTGCCAGTAGGGACCAGTAAGGGTTTCGCTGGTGATCCATTAAAAATGTAAAAAATACTTCCAAAAAGAGCTGAGAACTTTGTAATAAAAAATCCATAAAAGCTTGTTCAATAGTTGAGCTTAAAGTTCCTCTTCAGACCTATTTTAATACCCTGCAATTATACATTCCTTGGCAACAATGTTTTTTTCTGATCAAAAGGTTAAAAAGCTGATGGAGATGCATCCTCCCTTTCTCCTTGATTTAGAAATCCTGAATTGGATTTATTAATTGAAGGCCTTGTGCCAAACCTAACTCCACTGCTGCTTGCACTGGGTTGACTGATGAAAGTATCGTGTACATCAAGATGACCATTAATCTGTTCATCCGCGTTTCAGTCTCAGACTAAAAGTGCAGCATGTATAGGCATCAGATCAGGAATCTGTGGTGCAGGAAATTCAGTGAACAGTAGATTAATCAGAATGATGAGTTTTTTTTTGTTGTTTGTTAACTTGTTTCTATGAAAGCAAGGGTGGCCATTGTTGCTTCTATCCATTTTCACACATTTGTCTTGAGAACAACAAACAATCATTTCATTATTACAGGAAAATTAGTTTCGTTATCTTGTGATACAGGATGAATTAATGCTTATCAAGAAATAACAAAGTCTCTTTTTAGAATGAAAGGTTGTTTCCTCTTAACTCGTTTTTTTTTAGATGAGAAGTGCCGCAATCACTGGTATGTAGACTGCTCTTGACACCTGTAAGTAGCAAAAAATGTCACAGAACAGATGATCTATTGATCCCCCCTCAGACTGTACTTCAATCAAGGTCAAACACGAGCAGAAATTGCACTGTGTCTTTCTGTTAGAGATAACAGTCAGATCAGCCCTCAGTATATAAGGAGAAGACAAGCTTGTAATGACCACATTATCACATGATAACCAGATAAATTATCCCTTTATCATGCAAAAATGAGCTTTGTTATCATGTGATAATGCAATAATTTCTTTATCCCATGATTGCGAGATGTTATTTTCGTGATTCCAAGACAACAGAATGAAAAAAGACAGTAGTGGCCAAGCTGCTCTCACTTCAGTATGTTTGGTTCTGGTTGATATATTGTTAGTTGTTGTGCCGATGCAAACTATCAACTCACTTTACTGACAAGTCTGCTCTGCATAGGAGGTGTCAGGTTTCTCTGCCTAGAAATGGCTGTTGCATTTGTGACATACTAAATCAAGCTTGCCTGGAGTAAATTTGATTCACAGATTTTGAGGAAGTGCACAGACAAGACAGCCTTCTTCATTAAAGTCTCTGGAGACAAACTTTTCACAGAAATGAGTCAATGAACACAAGGTGAGGGGAGAAACATAAGAAAAATAGACTTCTTAGTTAAAGGGATCTTCAGTATATTAAAATGTGCACTAAATGGCCTGCCTGTTGCCAACCATCACAGCTTGAAGCAAAAAAAAATCTTGACCCCAAAGGACTGCTTCTTAAACCTCATTATGAGACAACTGCACATACAATCACATAAGAAAACTTGTAGTTTTCATCATTTACTGTTTTATGAGACATTTGGGATGGACATTACCAAAGCAAAGCTAGTCATTGGACAAACCAGTTGACATAATAAAACACAAAATTAGTTTTTAGTTTGAAAAGAAACGAGCACAGTCAGAGAACAAATTACCCATAATAATCAAACCGAAAGTAACACTTTTAGCACTTTGTCACAGCAAATAGCAATCTGCTGGTCTAATTGCAATTGCAAAGGAGGAAAGTCTTGTGTAAGAAATGTTTGAATCCAAGTTTTCCTGTCTAGATGTGTTTGAATCACATGGCCTGAGAGTTCTTCGATACTATCTTCCTCACAACAAAACATGACAGCGACAGCATATACAGTAATTGATTTGGTAAGGTGAGTCATCTGTGTCAGTCAACAGCAAACAACAGTTATGAAAGTGATATTTTTGTATCTGAATCTGACTGCAGCAACTGGACATGTTCAGTGTCAGAGCAATATGAGGCTCAGGATTATCAAACATGGCAGGCAAACAAAACGCTGCAGGATGACTGAACACAAACCAACAAGAGATAATTGAAAAATGCCGCCTGAGTCACATGTTACGCTACAGCTGCGTCTTTCAGCATAAGGCAAGACCTCACAGGCCTCTAAAAAACTATTGCAGTCAAAATTACATTTTAGTGGTTCAGCCCCTGGGAGTGTGAGAATGAAATTCTGCACATATCAAACACTCACCTTAGGCGAAACACTGTAATGAATTTTTATTGCTGCACCGGCAATGAGTGCTGAATTGAGAGAAGATATGAGCAGTTAAAAACCTAATGGATAATTTTCAAATGTGTGGGAAAGGTGGGTGTGGGGTGGGGGTTGGGGTGGGTGTGGGAGTCTACCTTTGAATTATCATAGGAAGAATCAAGAAAGGATCACGGTCATTTAATCACAGGTGCAAATAGGCTGCCAATATCAAGTGATGCAACTTCGCAAACAGTTTATTAATAAGTACGCACCTGGTATAAAGAATTACACATATTCACATTAGGAGAAATTACTTATTGACACTATTAAGTCCCCATAAAGTCGATCAGAGATCAGAGAAAATTCCTTCCTTGGCTTTGGTTCAAGGCCTCAGATTTTTTTTGTTACACCTTTCCCTGCTGAATAAAGCCGTCTTAGCTTGGAACCTTTGATCCACAGGTAGAAAGAGATTCGAATTTCAGATGTAGGAAAGTGTCTGATCCGGACTTGGTGACTACTTGATTGCGGCTGACATAATGATCTACCTGATCTCATAGAGGCAAGAGGTGGAACAAAGGACTATCAACTTGTGACACTGGATGATAACAGTCACTTTACAAGATACCATACAAGCCGAGTGCTACCCAGGAGAATTACAGTACAAAGAGCTGAGAGTTTGATTTAAATTATCATTTTAATGGCATGTCATCAGAGTTTACAGGCTTTACAGGTTTTTCAAACAGCTTTTTGCAGGATACATAGAAATGAAGTGGTAAAATGTATCTACTGAAGTGAACTAAGTTAACTAAACTAACAAATTGGATTGTTTGGCAATGGTTATGTTATTGAACTTAGGCTAAAGTTATCAGCATGGCCTTGTGATGTAACATCTTTATAATAACAAGCCAAAAGCAAAATATTTAAAATGTATGTTGTGAGCCAGTTGCTTTGCTGCTGTCTGGTTATACGGAAGAATCCACTGCCTTACCACCTTCACTTTTGAGCAGCTTTTTTCCTCAGGCTGTGAGACACCTCAATTAATCCTTAGCACTCCTTCATAAAATGTTATATTTTTTGCTATCCAATTTGTTGGCAGGCATTATTTAAGTCAAGAATAAGATAAATCAGCAAGCTCTCTTGCTGATGGCCTCTTTAAAATACGTAGGACATGAAGAGGCCTAAGTATTAAACTGAGACTATTTGAGAAAAAGTTAAAAAGTTCTTCAGTATTTTAAACAAATTTGCAAGCCAAAAGTCATAATACATTTCTTGTGTATGTAAATGTTTAATAAGGTGCGTCCTTAGGATTTAGATGTAAGCCATCTCTATTATTTCCAAATGTACAAAATATTTGATTGCATTCTTTTGTTCAGACTGTACACTTGTTTGCCATGTTGTGTTCTATGTTTATACTTATGGCTATTTAAAATATCTCTAAAATTGATCAGAAAATTTTGCAAATACAAAGGCATTACGGCCTATTCTCAAGCTGCTGAACCAAAATGGCCAAATTTGCGAATGCCTACATTGAAAAGATGCACATTATGTGCTAGGATATTAAAGTTAATCTTTAGAGCAGAAAACACAGTCTCACTTAATCTCTGACTTTGTGGAAATCCATGGTTTTCACATCACGGGTGACAAGAAAGGCTTTGAAAAACAAGTTTTGCGGCTACATGAGACTTATGACACACAAAACCAATCACTGAATCTTAGAACATCCAGGAGTAAAGGCAACGGCTTCGCCATGATAGTGGCAAATGACTTTCAAGGCAACAAAACACTACATACAAATACAGCACAGCACTGCCCATTTCAAACAACAGCAACAGGCTAGCAGTCCTGCTTCCTCATGCACTTTCTATAAAGACAAGCACATGCTAAATGATTGCACAAAAAAATGTAAGCCCTGTGAAACACTGAAAGTTATCCTCATGAGAACCATTGGAAGAACCAGATCTTACAAGGATAACTATTTTTGTATAAACAGGTTCTTACAAAGTACTTATCCTCATAAGAACCAGTTCTCATGAAGATAAGTATTTTTTCACAAACCACCTCTTACAAGGACAAGTTTTTCAAACAAGGATATGCACTCATCATATATTTTGCAAATATTCAAGACTACCTGTTGTTTTGATTGTGCAGTGAAGATTCTTCTTGCTGTAGAGAAAATAGTGTATTACATTTCTTAATACTGCGTACACTCCATGAGTTGATTTTCATTTATTTATTTGTTTGTGTTTGAATTTGTTCTCAGGTTTCTCTCGCATTTACTTCTATTATTTCAACACACATTTATTTTTCATTGTGTTTTCTGGGAAAAAATAGATGTGTGTCTCCAGGACATATTGACAGTGAGTTTACTGAATCCTTTTACATTTTAATGCATCAGAGTTGCAGGGGTTGTACTTGGAAACATCACCATAGTAGATGGGGACAGGCTGTCTTTTTAGTACCCCAGTTTGTTTCAAAAAGGGCATCTCCTGTTTGCAAGTCCTTGGACATTTGTGTGGTTTGAGAAATGCCATGGAGTCTGAAAGTTTACATAACCTTTAAATATTATACTGAAGAAAAACAGGACAACTAGGTGGAGCAAAGATGAAGGTTGATTCTGCCACTACACCAAACTGTACCACGACATGTAATGTATTTACTGTACAAGGTCACCTCTCAAAGCTCTTTATAGGCCAGTTCAATAGGTTTAACACACTTGTAACCCCACTGGCTCTCTGTAACATTACTTAATTGGGACAAGAAGTTAAATTAACATACCCACAGCTTCTTTAATAGGCTCTGGATGTGGTCTGCACTTTTAACTGCAAATTACCTTACGTGAAAAGGCCATCATTCATGTGAGTGTAGAGTGTAATGATTTATTCCTATAATGAACATCAGGTTTAGGAATTTTTAAGTAAATTTTAAATTGATTAAATTCAGGATATTTGTAGCATATATTCACAAGTTCGTGTAAGTTTATGTGCGGATAGAATTAAAGTGAAAGCTGCCAATAAAAGTCAAAGTGCATACTCTGAAACATCGGCCGTATTTCCATCTCACTTGTTAAAGCTGTTGCCTTATCCTGCACAATAAGTCCAATGCCACAACCTGCTGGTTTTGACAATCAAAGATCTCCGGATTTATTGTATTGTCTGTTCTGTATTGAAGTGCTAATGATCTACAGAAAAAAAGACCTACAATATACAGTGTCTCAGCACAGAAGGGTTGTCGGTGATTCCAAAGCAAGTGGCACAAATTGGCTCTCACACATGGGCTTTGATCTTCATAGGATTGTGTGTTTTCACGCAACAAGTATGTAATAGGCTTAACAGATCACAGCTGAAAGATCCTTGGTCTTGAGTCTAAGCCAGTCTTGAAGGCAATTATAACCACAATAGCTTCACACCACAAGGCAGAGGGACAGACATGAGGTGGGGGGGGGGGTGAAACCTTCATCACTGTCACACTGTCACACTGTCACTGTCACGTTCCTTGTGACCCCCTGCAAATGGCTGCTTTGTGGGACTGCGGTAAGCGAAAACTGTTCATTTTAATATCCAAACAAGGAACTGAAAGGCAACAAAAATGGCTCACACTCCGGCCCATATTCATTTTGGCCCTGACAGGCGATGGGTTTCCCTCAGGCACACACAATAGGCAGACCTGTCAAGGTTCATATCTCAACTCTGCTGGTTGTCAAAGCCATTTTCCCCAACTGCCCAGCAAGAAAGTCAAAAACATTTTCTATATCTACATGTAGAATAAACCTGTTCCCTGGAAATGTAAAACTGACAAACTTGCACTTGCAGCAGCACAGTATGCTGGGGATATAGCAAATAAAAGGTGGCCAAAACCAGAAGTCACTTAGCACTGAGACTAATTTTTTGATTCTCAGTAATAGCGTTCGTTCAGTTCCTGATCTTTCTGGCTTAGTCAGTGAACAAGCTAAAACTGGTTTCAATTTATTTGAACTGGTTGACTCTGCAATTGTCATATTTAAGTGGAGAGAGCTAGCAGCATTAGGTTTGAAAGGGAGAGCTCCATGATTGCAGACCATTAGTTTTGTTGTGATGTTTTATCACTGAGTTTTGTTTATAGAGCCGCTGAAAAACTCTGACTGACATTCACAAGAGAGAACTCACATAAGTAACAAGCTAGCGCAGGCCATCCCCTCCATCTTTGTTACATGTGACATTTCCTTACAACGATAATCTTGTTTTTATCTGAATCTGTTTTTAAAGTTACTGCATTACCCTGTGAATACAAACTCAACACTTCTTGTTTCCATTTCAAATGAACGTCTTCTGACATTTCTTACAAGGCTTTTACTGTAAAAGATCTGAACGTGGTGGAAAACTCATGACTCTTTGTTTCCACACTGATGCTCAACTTAGCAAGTAAGAAACTTAAGATGGATGAATATCTTGTCCTGATTAAGCTGCTCATTTATGAAGCTTTCATTACCTTCCACTGTAAAATTTTTAACATATTTATGACGCTGAGTGGAAAAATGTGGTATTAGCAGGCAGTCTGACATTCGTACTGCTATCAAACCTTTTTGAAAGTTTTTTCACCACCAAACCCCTGAAATCATTCACATCAAACCAGATTTAGTAGTTTCCAGCTCTTAAAAAACAGATTAAGCACTGGTATCTGATGGGTACTTCAACCAATACACAATGTTTAGTTATCAGAATCAGTCAGGACAAAATCGTACCAGAGAATCTCCAGTATCAAAACAGATTATCCAAACAAGATTTATCATGTTAATTAGTGTTCTCTAGATGCACCGGTAGATGCATTTTGCTGTGACCCAACATTTTTTGCACTAAAGGTAAGAAAACCAGCTACTGACTGAATCTTCACATTAAATGGCCAGTTTTTATTGTGGTATGGATTTTCTCATCTAAGCATCAACAAAAATTCCAAACTGCTGCCTCAGCTAATTTTAATAACATGGACTGCACCTTAATTGGCACTAAGCCTAATTAGATTTGAAAATAGCATCAACCACGCATCATTCTTGTTACAGAGGCTTTCCAGTTTCTTCATAACTTGAGCCACACAGATTTAGATCGTGCCAGTTTGGACCAGTCAGCCTTTCTGTCTCTCCCACCAGCTTTATTGTTCTGCAGTCAGACTCAAAATCATAATGACCTTGCTGTCATCAGAGAATAGGGGTGTCCCTTTATGGTGAGAATAGTTTACTTTAATTTACACAGTGCAATGAAGCAGGTAGTTCAAACAAGGTGGGAAGACTCGCAGGCTACAAACAGACTGTGGTGAATGGTGCAGTGCCAGCATGCATCTAGGGATCACTTATGGGCCTGGCATACAGTAACTACCTCATAATGTTGGAGAGACAGAGAGAGAGAGAGAGAGAGAAAGCAGCATTTACTGGTGCCAGCAAATGTTTTCCACACACAACAGTTTAGCTGCGTTTTATCTGCTTCTGTTCTCTGCTTCACTGCATCTGTGAAGGATCATCTAAAACAACGCGAGGCCCAGACCAGGCTCCTTCTGAGTGGTATGTATCGTTCTGTCTCTGTCATTTTCAAATGCAGGATACTTTTAACGCTCAAATGCAGCATCCCTTCGCCTTTGTATCAGTCTGTTCTTATATATTATAGCTTTGAGTTTAAAAAAAAGCACCATAATGCTCTGTGATAAAAATGCCATGGGCTGGTTTCAGCTACTCAACTTTACAAATTTGCTATTTTTTTTTTCATTTTATTTGATAGTAAAGTGGAAATTTGGAGATTTTTAGGCACTGCTTAAGGAAATCAAGCAAGTTGGTGGTATCATGTTGAGTCTTGAATTGAGACTGAATAGTGAAACATGATGGCAGTTACTCAACATTTTATGATAGTTTAGAGACTTTATGATTGACAATATTGGTACTCATCTGTAATCAAACCTACCATTACATCGCAGCCCCATGTTTTCTTCAACAGTCCACCATTTAAAGATTTTTGCTTTAGTTTCATCAAGACAGAGAAAAGAAGTAGATTTTCACATCAGAGAAACTGATAATGAAAGTTAATCATTCTGCTTTTGAAAACAAAACAAAACAAAAATACAAATGACTTATTTTTTCGCTGCGTCTCTAGGCTCAGTTGATTAATAGACTTATTGTTTGGACTGTAATAAGCTGCCAAAACACTGATCATTGATCATGATGCAAGAGTGCAATAAAATATATGATGATAATAATCACAAAATATTTCAAACTGTCATTAGATGTTAAAAAAGATGCTACAGATACACCTTACTGAATTAATCAATAGAATTAGCATAAATGTGAGGCTGCAGCTGTGATAAAATACCTCATCATTTCTTTCAGGGTCACCATAACGCAGTTTAATTTGCCTGTTTTTTTCTGAACAACAGTCCAAAACCTAAACATATTCATGGTGTTATCGGATGTGACGAAAAAAAGCAAATCCTTACGTTTTGAAAGCTGGGATCAGATATTGTCTGGCATTTTTTCTTGATGTGGATACATGAAAAAAGTGTTGACAGATATTTACATTCAGATACCAATGCAAGACAGACACTCACTATTCTTCAGAGTTTGAGGGGATGGAAAGAGACTAGCAGGCAAGATGGCAGCCAGTCCCATGAGAAGCCAAGCAGTTCTTCAAAATCTACATTTTCCTTGATAGCCCTTCTCCCCTTGTCCCTAATCTCACCTTCAAGCCTTTTACTCACTCTCTCCATCTGTCTATCTTTTCCTTCACTGTCTCCAGCTCAGGCTATTCTTTATTCTGTAGACGCCCACATCATTCAAGTGCATGGGAGATTCCTGCCAGCCCCTCTGCCTGACAACAAGGCAAACCTGTGTTCAGTCAGGGGTGCTGAGGCTTGGCAGGTAAGAGGAGTAAAGACAGATGCCTTAAATACCACCTTTAAATCTCTGCTGGCAGTAACAACCGTCCATGTAATCACTACAGACTTCTTTATATGTACTACCCGTGATTACTTCAAACCTGATGTAACACTGAGTGGCGTGGACAAAGGGCAGGAGGAAGGTCTTACCTGTCACTCTGGGTAATACATGTGGTAACACCCAACAAGTCACTCTCTGAGACTCTGTCAGTATTTTCTATCCATGGTAGCAGGAAAAACACTGGTGCAACTATTAATACAACAGGGCTCTGGTCCATTAAGAAGTCAGCCAATCAGTCGGTGAATCAAAGAGCTAAATGGCAAGACCCTCACACTGGCAGGCAAAAGGTAAGAGGAGGGAAGCCTGTATTAAAATTAGTTCAATTAGACTGTGCAAAAAATAACATAAAACAGCCAAAAAAATCAGTTAATCAAAACAAGCGAGCATGAAATAAAACGGTCTGCCAAAAATACTACCAACAGTAAGTCAAACACCATAAATTTAATCAGGAAAACACATCAATTTAGTACTTATGTAGTCTAATAAGTTAGTAATATTCATAACCTCACGTTTAACTAGTTTAAGCTAATATAGAGGGGCTTGAACTAAGGATGAGTGGACATAGTGCAAATGGGCACATTAAGCATTTGTTTTTCCATCAAAAAGACTGTCAACTAGTGAAATCCCCGATTCCTTAATGTAATTGTTAAAAATAAAAATCACAATAGCATGATGAAAGTTAACATAGCTTTTTACCAAAGTTTAGAACAAAACTGCAAATTAACATAATTCATTCTTTCTACCTGTACAGTTTTAAATTTCTGATTTGTTGCTGGTATTTGGAGTCAACAACTTCGTGTAAAAAATAATCCCTCACAGGTCTTTTGACAACACTTACCAATGTTTTGAAGATATCGTCTGATTCCTCAAAGACTTAAGTCCAGCTAAAAGCAATAAAATATTTTGGTCTCTTTCCTGTCTTGGTTTCTTTGATTTTACGGCGGTTGGCAACATCACTGTTTCCTAGGAGAAGTGAAATATCTTTACATTTATATTATTAGATATCACCAAAGTATGCTATGTGCTTTAAAGATCTTTTATTTATTTATTTATTTACATTAAACAAACTTTATTTTTAACGGCTCGTCTATTTCCTGAATCTCATCTAAGGGTGCACTATCAACATCCAGTACCTAACGACATGTTGTGCTTGGCAGTCTTGGGTTATGCATACAGTTTCAGGTTAATGTGTAAAACCCTTTTTTTAGAAATTAGGCCACTTGATGTGACTGTCTGTGTATTAAATTGTTTTACATGAAAATATATATATATTTCACTTTAACCAGTTAACTTCTTCTCAAGTAATAACACTCGAGGTGCACTTTAGATAGGCATACTTTGGTATTCAGTCCAAATTACCAATGGATAAATGTGTGTTCCAGCTTTAACATTTAAAGAGGGCAGGTCTATACTGACCTGCACACTTGAGTGCACACTTAAAGTGAGAGGAATGGAAATGTCAAATGTTGAAGCCAGTCAGCCAAGAAAACAGCAGAGAAATAAAACCAGGTCTGATGTTCAGAAACCGATAAAAACGAAACAGGACTTAAGCAGGGCTTTGACAGTTTATTGCAAATGAGGGCAGTGCTCAGAAATTGGCCTAAATTGAAGCTTGACTGATGGTCTCTCTTGATGCACAAAAAATCAATGAAAGACGCTATAAAGCTTGTTTGAAACATCAGATTTAAGCAGACGTGACTCTATCTATTTATTTGTGGACAAACTAATCAGCTCGTGTAGAATATAAAGTTAGACTGTCAGCATAGTGTCAACACGGACAATGTGAGATTCTTAAAATAGACGGGTCCACAACCCAGAAGGAGGAGGCTTTGTTTTTCAGATTGCTCTCATCACAGTAAAACAAGAGCATTGATTCAAGTGTGTGAACACACACACACAGACACAAAAAAAAAAAACCCGAACGAAGTTCCCCTTTCAGTGTGTCAAGCCTCTTAAAACAATTTAGTGCACACTAATCCAGAGCTCTCCTTTTCAATTAGTGGGAAGGTCAGGATTGTCAGAGGGAAGTAAATGAAACACACGCTTCGGTTTATTTAATGAGGATCTCCACTGCATCAAGACTCTAAAACCTCATGTTTCAAGATTTTCTTATTGTGATCAAATCAAGCTTGAAAAAAAAAAGAAGCCAATTCCATGCAGGCTTTGATAGGTTGAATGAACAGATGGGGAGATACAGTTAAGTTTTGACCTTTTGCATCTTAGGTGCTGTTATCATTCAACCTTGGCATCTGAAAATGGGTCCCTCTTGTCAACTCTTTCAAGTAGATTCAAAGGAGTGTGTTGACATGGGGAAGCAGTGCATGAATCATTATTTTGAAAAGAACAACCTCTCTACTTCTTGCCATTTATGTATTTATGTGATGTGAATACAGAAAAAAAAGAAAAGAAAGAAACACCAGCAAAAATCAGCCCCACAGTGACTATCCCCACGCCTGTCTCTGGTATTTCTGAGAGAAGATGATTCATTATCATGTACAGTTTCCCAGTGAGACCTGCGATTTTTATATCCATAAGAAGAAATATGAGACTATTTCAGCAGCATATTATCAATGCAGTCATCCTCCTTCCCTTCCTTGCCTGCTGTGCACACCAGAAGAATTAAGAGATCTAGTGTTCCTGGTGCAGTATTATTGAAAATGGGATTTTAATTTGACTTCTTCATCACTGGTCAGCCAGCAGCTTGTGGGCTGGTTAGGTTGAAGAGAGAGATCAATTACTTACAGAGATAGAGCTGGGATTGAATCTTCAGGCAAATTCCTCCTGAGACAAATTCAAGATAATCTTGTTTGTATATCTGAGATGCTTAGATCACCCAAAGAATAACAATGATGAGATGTCAAAATGTTGTGAATGCTGAAGAGATTTCTTCATGAACGACTTTTTCGGGTATGAAGTGCAAATTTTGTGTTGAAACACAAAACTTTTCTATTTAACTATGTGCAGTCGATAAGAAAACTTCGGAAGTTAGTCCTATTATTTGCATGATTAACAACCAAAATGGAATCCTGGAATGCAATTTACATAACCCTCATTAATCCGACGTGTGCACCATTTTACAGGTTTAAATAATAAGTTTTCTAATTTACTTGCTATAGAAACATGACGCAAAATACATACCATAAACCTACCTACCTTTGTGCTACTGTTTTCACCAACAACAAACAGGAATCAAAAATTTCCCCAAAAACTGCCCCATCAAGACAA
>JAQNCA010000011.1:7320522-7331176 GCA_029783725.1 Acanthurus tractus
GTGTGTGTGTGACAGCTGAGGGAAGAGGTGGTGTGATTGCAGAGCAGAGGCATTTCCTTCTGCTTCTCAGTACACTGACCATCACAGCAGGATTAGATGTAGCAGAATATACACTATTGATGTGTCTATAAGTGGAGTTTTTAATTTTTCGTAGATTTGCTTCGTTATTTTTGTACATTCACTCTCAATTACACAATTACTTTCTTTTTTAATTATGGATTATTTCCATTTTTAAGTGTTTATCATTGTAAAAATAGTTCATGTTCATTTATCTGCAGTATTTTGTCTCTTTTTTCAACGTCCTCGAGGAATATTGCTGCAAAGAATGTAATGGCTGACCCAGACTGTGCAGCACAGGATTAAATGCTGTGGCCAAGCAATTGAAAAATCCAAGAAAGGGAACTTCTCTAACAGAAGCTCAGTGTATTAGGTGAATTCAGAGCAACTCAATGGAGATATGAATGCCTGAAGGAGAAAAAAGACTCATGCAGTTATAAAGACGGTCTTTTATCCATCCCACATTTTTTAGAACTTATAAAAAACTTTGGTTAAAATTCCTTCAACAATGGCTGAAATGAATCACAGCACGTTTGACTTAAAAAAATGCAACAGCCAAGGTGAGCAGGGAGACAAAAAGATTCAAACAAATAACAGACTTAGCGCAGAAAATTAAGGCGCTGCATGTGTTGACTGACAGCTTAGTTAAAGAGATGAACAACTAAAATGCTTTAGAAAGACTTTTTAAAAATACAAATGCCTTGGATCGGGAACAAGGATCCAACATGCAACAACAAGCTCTTCCAGATCAGTTCAAGCTTCAGAAAAGAGCCAATTAATTTCCCCCTCCTGCCAACAAAGAATCCGAGACGCCTCGATATGAGCTAACGAGCAGAGGCGAATACACCTTCCATTCTAATACGAAGATGTTGTGACTCCATCTTCACATTTATATTCTGCCCGAGTATTGTGTTTACAACCATCAACGCTCATTCTTTAGAACAGAAGGCTGGAGGTGTTTGGAAAACCTGATGTTTGGCAGGAAGGTCAGGAGTGACCCGTGTGTCCAACCATCACACCTGCAGTGTTCGGTCCAGACTTGAAAGAGCACAAGGAAGCAACGCAGTGCACCTTAATGAGAACTAATTTGTACATAAAAAAAACCCAAAACAAATCAAACATAAATTGAGCTTCAGTCAGTTTTAAAAACAAATGTTGGTTATGTTAATCGAGTGCAAAGTAGCTACTGAGGAGAAAAAGGGAGGAGAGGAAAAAAACAACAAGTTTTACTGAAAAGCTCAAATCGTCTGCGCTCAAACTGCAGATGCATCAGTCACAAATTATTTAAATGATCACTCAGAGCAGAAGCTGTGATTTTATTATCAAACACTCAGCGCCTGGAGGCTTCAAAGATGCCTCTGAAAAATTTGTAGCTTCCCCTCACAGCGAACCTACACAAGCTGAAGAAGAAGCGAAAGAATCGGCTCCTGACACCATTTTAAAAATATGTAATATATATATATTTATAAACATACATTCAAAGAGTTTAGGTTTTATCAAATTATGACAGATGTGGCTAAAAAATAGAGCCATACTAAATAGTTTAAAGCTTTGATGCTATATTTATGAAAGCATTTGGGTGCATCTGGGTGTATCAAGAAACAAGAAATTGTTTTCTATTATCACATCACAGCCCTATGAGTTGAAACTGACTTATGATTGACAACATACAGATAAACATGGATGTAAAAAGAAAGTATGGATCAGATTTTTAAGAACAATCAGCTTTCAAATGTTTTTCAAGGAAGAAATGCATTCAACACGTTTATTGGAGTTCATGATGACATGGACTGCGTTTGGTGAGAGACACAGAATTCAAACAAACATTTTCTCAACAGGAAAGTTATTCAAGCTTTCATAGGGGGGAATTATTTATTCACACTTCCTAAAAAGTTATGGGAATCAAGAGATTTATGCTACAAAATGATAGGCCAAACTAATCCTGCAGATGCAGAAAAGTTTGGACTTTTAGTCAAACACACTAGCAAATATTTTCCACAATGCAACTTGAATGCATCTTTTTGCCAGCCTGCTATCAGGGTTTTATTATTGGTTTAACTCAAACCTAACTGTTAAAACAATACACTTACTTTCTCCCAGAGTCACAGAACAATTTCTGTTTTCACAGGCTGAGCAGAGCTCTTAATGGAAAGTAAACTGGCTTTGATGGGATTATTCTTTTAAAATATTAAATGTAAACTACAGAGACAAACTAGCACAGCATCTAGAGCTACATCTACAGCAGCCAACCTATATAAAAGATATAAAATGGAAATAAAAACATACTGAAAAAAAAATCCATTAACATCTGACAGCAACTCTTTGCAGCTTGGTTTCAAATGGTAATCTAGTCATATTTATGAACTGAGCTCTAATGGTTTCAGGTCCAAATGACTGCACTGCTCAGGTCACTTGAGGGCGTTTCCAGCTGAAAGAGCTGCAGCGGTTGAGCCACATCAAGTCTCTCTGCAATTAATCTCACTGTTTCAGCTCACATCTCCCATCAATTTCTGTGTCCCTCTTACACCAGTCAACTGTGACTGAACCCAATCTGCTGGAAGGCAACATATGCACCTACAAATAACTTCTATCGCATCATTATGACCCTCACCAGCTGCCCGCTGCTCTAAGTCGAGTCCTGGGACCCACCTGGTTCTGAATGTAGGCATGAACTCTTTCAAGCATCCCGTCACAGGTGTACTCGTAGGGCAGGAAAGGCTCCACCTGCAAACACAGATGTGCGCACAGATGAAGAAACAGTGGGGTGTGTTGGTGTGTGTGTGTGTGTGAGTGTGTGTGTGTCTGCAGAACCAAGCCATTGTAATTACAGGAACTGAGCATCTGATAGTTAATCAAAGCTGACATATTCATTAGCGTAATTGTGAAAGGCTTATATCATGCCACAAGCTGCACATTAAAATCAATGACCTAATACATCACAGGTGACAGCTTTGAAAATTGATTTCATTATTTTTAGTGATGACTGCATCACTATGTCAAACAATGGATTAAAGTGACAGCTGAGTTCTGGACATCCAGTACTCGGAGGGGGCTCATGTTTTTGTTCGTTCTGGGTCCTTTGGGCGCAGTTATCAACGCCACTGTGAAGGCCTGTCACTCACTGTCTGACTTTTGAAGGCGGCCGTTTGGATTAAAATTCACTGAGAGAGAACTGATCAATATCTCCTCCTCTTCTTTCAAGTGCTTTGTGCTAACAGCCGAAACACATGTAGCGAGCACAGCAGTGACAGGAAGTGATAGGCCCAAATTAACGACTGCATTCAGAAACCTGTTGTGGGTCAATGACAGAGGTAATTGTGAAACATATCAGGACAGAACACACAGTATGTCAGGATTCCCAGTGCACAATCCCGTCTGAACGCATTCTATGGTAGCTAGAGTGAGATCTCATTGTTTACTATCAGGTCTCCAAAGCACTCAGGCTTTTAAACTGATAAATGTGTCCTTTTAGTGTTGTGTTCCTTTTAGCACTCCCTTATTACTTTATTTCATCCGAGTTTAATGAAATGTATCTGGCACTTCATCAGCTATTCTGCAATGCAATTTGCCTTTTGGCCATCTTTCTATAATAGAATCAGAGGGAGAGAGAGAGGGAAAATGCTTCATAGAGGGCGATTTGAATCCAGCAGTGGGAAACAGTTTTAAAAATGACTGAGCAATTTATATTCCTAAATTGATTGCATTGCCTGGCTACAAAAATATTTGAGCGACTTTCATTATTTCATGCCCATAATCGTTGACATAAAACGTAACGTCGTGCACGTTCCTGAGGTGAGCTGTGTCGGGAGCGGCCATGTCCAGAAAAAAGGGGACAAGAGTCCAGCTGGTGAGCACGGTCAGACAGGTGTCACAGACGTTTTAGTGCTTTTTAATCACCTGCCTGTTTCCTAATTTCCACCATGCATCGTTGTTATGGTGCGATTAAAATCTGAGGCAACAGTGTTTCAGACAGGCAGGCAGCTCCTGAGCTCTCTGGTATCGACCACATTGTAAAATAAGCTGATCCAAAAAATGTGTTGAGTCAGGAACTTTATGTACTGAGCAGACTTTAAATAAGTTACTGCATGACTCCCAGACAGCTAGTTGTGTTGTGCTAACGGCCATCTTCATACTATGTACTTTTATATAAAACAATGTTTAAGATTAAAAAAAGATGAATCCTACAGTAAAATAAACTTAATTATTGTTATCCTCCAAGGAATATTTTGTCATTTTTGGAAATGTGCTTTTTTTGCTGTTTTATTAGGAGTAGTTTAGCACAAAGACTGCAAACACGAGGAAACAGCCAACATGACTCAGATTAAAGGAAACAAAATAAAGCCCACTGATTGAAATGCTATTTCTGATCGTTTAATCTCAGTGGTTCTCAAACTGTGGGTTGGTCATAACTGCTAAGGCATAAGTCACTGCAGGGGGATGTGGATGACCAGAGGCAAAAAATGGAGCGAAACCAAGAGAGATATAAAAAAAATAAAGAAAAGCACCGGTTTAATTGGTACAAAATCCAGATAGACCGATTGGACCAGCAGAGACACCAGGAAGTCACTGATCCTGGCAAACAAATAGTTTTGGCTTTGATGGGATTATTCTTTTAAAGTTTGTTTTTAAGATGATCATTTTATAATAGTTATATTTTGAATAGATTAAACATACTAGACGTGACCATTATGATATGTGACCTTTACAGGAGCAAGAAGATAGATTTGGTTACTTTTAATAATCTTTGACTCACACCAGTTTCCCCGTTTTCAGTCTTGATGCTAAACTAGGCTAAACAACTTCTTGTGATAACTTCACACCTAATGTAGATCAATTGATACATTTAAAAATATCTTATTAAAGCAGATTTCCCAGAATTTGTCCCAAACTTTTGTTTCAAAATAAACATCCAATACTGTAGCCTAAATGTGTAACATTTCAGAGTGTAATCTGTTGTGTTGGTTTGTGTTGGGTGAGTAGAATTGAACACAACTTGCCAAATGAATTGACCACGACTGCAAATGAAGAAAGAAATTTTGTTTTATTTAGCTGCCTGACTGAAAAAGAAAACAGGTAGGTGTCAGGTGTATTTGTCAGGATCATGGAACATGAAGTTTCACTTAATTTGGCTCAATCTGAAGGAGAAACTTGCCCAGTCAGCATGTGAGATTAGATTAGATTTCTTTCCCTCTGGTTCCACATTTTAAGCATTCACCAGAGCAACAACTGGTACTTTATTTTGAAGCTATCAGCAGGAAAACACAAGGTCTATTTAACACACCTGGCAGGTGGAGGCACCGCGAAAGGCTTGGCTGTGGGCTCGATGGTGTTGTGGTGACAGATTGAGCACAGCGTGATTGATTAATATGATCTGCTGTGGATAATGCTCTCCGCCTGTGGGGCTGGCCTCTGGAAAACTGTCATGTAAACCCAGGTGTGCGCACAGTTTACCTACTGAGCCGCTCAATATCTCAGGCAATTAGCAGTGTGGAGAGCTGAGAGGGAGCCAGCTAAGCATTTTGCTGTCAGATGCCATGATTAAAAGCTCTATTAAAAGGCTGAGGGCCTTAGAAGTGGGTCATATCAGACGATGAGGTGTGCAAGAGCAAATTACTGTTATCATCATTATTCAGCAGTGCAAAGTGAGCCGTGGTAGACTATGATATTAGAAAACCATTATTCTGAGTGTGTTTGGACGGCAAACACCAGAAACTTAACTCACATTGATCCTCATGATCTCACGGATGGTTGCATCAAACTCCTCAGAATTATTGAAGTCGATAGTGATGACATGTGGCCTGCCGATGTACTGCTCTGCATACGGATGCTGAGAGGACACCTGAGGCAGGAATAAATGGGATAGAACAACAAAACAGTAACCGAAGTTAAGATCTCAGCAAGATGCTTTCTTTATTTTTTCTTGTATCATGTGAAATTTAAATTGGATTACAAAGAAATCTGAAATTGCATCTACCTTCCTTGAGGTGGGCTTTCCTCTGAAGAACTCATGATTGAGAGAGCTGTGAGGGGGGTTAAACTTGGGTTGAAGAAAGATGCAGCCATTGGCTATGGCCTCCAAAGGCGCGGGACCTTCATATGGGAAACCGAATCCAATGAACAGCTTAACACGAAAGAGAAAACAGGGAAGATCATGAGCTTATACAAGGAGTTGCACATATTCAGGTCAACACTTGAATAATACTTAATTCAACTCTCCAAAACTTTGACAAAACATTTTATTATGATCCAAATTTTGTGGATTTAAATGAGCTTTTTAGAGCTCATCGAAGCCTAATATTTCTTCCACCTTGGCCTTTCGGAGGAGCTGCTGCAGCTCCTGCTGAGGCAGCAGACCATGGTTCTTCACAAAGGCAGGAACCTCTGGGGGGCGCTGCGTCTCGTAGTACACCGTCCCATGGATCTCCATGTAGCGATGCAGGATGGCCAAAAACTTTTCCTTTCCCTTAGAGACATACAGAGGACAGGCGAAATGAGTTAAGCACTTAAAGTAACTAATTTATCATTTCATACGGTGCCACTAAGAAGGGTCATCCTCATTTGCATTTAAATGACTATTTTTCACTCCACCATATCCCTAACGGTTAGCTCACTTTATGTTTGGCATATAGTGCTGTGGTTTAATGCTGTTCCAGTCAAAGTATCAATCTTATTCAGTTGTTTATTTATTTTTTTACTCGCAATTTGACAGATTTGGCATCTTTGTATAGCTGCTAATCCTATATTGCTTTATAAGTCATTTCAAAGTGCAGGCTATATTAGATAACAAACCTTGCCAAAAGTGCAGGAAATTAAACAAAAATGAGCCGTCTTTGGAGCCACATGTGGCATGGTGATTAAATTCAGACCTAAAGTCTTTTTTTTATGAGCTGATTGCATTAACCTTAAGATATTTATCTCATTACCTGGCACAGACATAAGACCCAAGGACGCTAGTTATGCTGCTATGACCAGTTTAATTAATTGAACAAATTTATCAGCTTTACACACAGACAATCTGAAAGGGTGGAGGAGAAAATCCGAAAGGTGTTGGGCATTCTGAGCAAAAGGGAAATAGAGGAAATAAGGCGAGTGGGTTTAAGAGCTGAGTCTGCTCTCGTTAGCACTAACATTGTCGTTTTGGTGTCTAGTAGTTACTAGATGTATAGGAACATCTCCCCCCCCCCGTGAGGGTACAAAAGACTTAAATCCACGTGTATCTCCCATGTTGACCCGTGGGGAAAGTTTGCTTGAATCATTTCACTGACGTAAAGTGATTAGTTTATTTCAAAAATAGTTTCTCTGGGAAAATGTAATGAATTATTCACATCCGCCATTTCTTCAAGGCATAAATCATTTATAAATGTCATCTGAGTGTTATTGCTCATTTTTCATCTTGGGCCATTTTAATGTCTTGGAGCAACATGGTGATGAAATCACTCTCTTTTACTGAAACTAATACTCCCACCAAAATCTCTTTTGAGGATCAAATATTGTTGCACTCTCATGACCAGTATGACAAACTTTAAATCCTCTTTCATTTGGATTCTGACTAAAGATCTTGTGTGATGTATCTCTATGATGAGTGACAGAGAATGGTGATAGTTTTACTAGTATATCCAGACATTGGAAGATATTTTACAAAAATCTAACAATTCTTCTATTTTTAAATATACAAGTTAGGCTCGTGTAAATTCATGTGAGCACAACTGAAGTGGAAAACATTTTTTGGGCAAAGAAAAAGTCTCAGGATAGTTTTATTTTGAGTTTTGGCATACAGAGCATCGATGATGCCTGTGAAAAGCAGCTGTACTTACTTGAAGCTGTGTGGATCCATCAATGATGCATCGTGGGATGATGAATACAGAATAGTAACGGGGTGAGAACAGAAGCATGAGGAGGAGGAAAGTGAGCACAGAGATGCAGCCATGGAGGAAAAGAGAGAATATGACATGAAGTATTAGTCATTTTTCCTCTCACAGGACGCTCCACAGACCCCAAAATCTCTCAGGTGAACCTCAGAACTGAGGTGGAGGAAGAGCCTGTGCTCAACGACCTGGTATTCACTGTCTGGAGAGACGCCAGCACTACTGGCTTTAACGATGCAATCTTTCAGACCCACAAATGTTACACTGCAGCAAGTTGTTCTGTGAAACAGAGGATGTTATGGCAGTGTAAGAACAAAGCTGCAGTCAGATTCATGTGAACGAAACCTTGGGGAAGGCTGCAATAGGCTTCAAAGATACAGGAGGAACAGGAAACCTTGCCAGTAGCTCGAAGGGAAAATTTACTCTAAACAAAAACAATTGCTTCTGAACCATCACACCTCAGGCCGGATTCCTGGAAGAGATGTGTTTGCAAGGAATGAAACATCCAGTGGGTGTTTGACAGGTTTGTTAGGTGGTAGTTAAAAATCCAACTAATACATTTATCCTGATTCTTATCAGATTAAAAAAAAAATCTTGTGGATGCAAACAAATGTATTTTAACAAAAACATTCAATCTGTCGATCTGTGCATTTAGTCATTCGTCATGTGTAAGTGAATAATGATTACCTTAGATAAAGGTGATTAGCTGTCCATATTTCATAGCTCATATTTGCTTGTTGATCAATAAATGTACTGAAAGCTATTACTGGATAAGTTTTTTAGTGAAAAAAAAAACAAAACTATGATTATTCTCAGATGCCCTTCAAGGAAAATTATTCCTTTTAAAACCTTGGCTCGCCTGTTATCTTCAAATATCATCAGGAGCCGCATACACTGAATCAAAAAACTGCATATTGAGAGTGTGTGATCAGATTTCACTTTGTGTTCACGTGTTTTTGGACTTGAATTTAGCTTCTGCAGTGTCTTTGCCAAACGCCTCCTCAACTCTCCTTCTGCTGCCCTGGGCATGAAGGTCTTCCAGTTTGAAAACCTCTGCCATTAATCATGGAACTGAAACTATGGAGGCGTCATAACTCAGTACAGTTTATTTACAAAAACAATCTACGCTGCAACACTATTCTATTTCACAGAGTTTGAGCAGGTGCACATCTTTTGTGTTAAACCACATCATTTATTGAATTGAGAGCCTTGTAAGGAAATATTCAACATGATAAAGCATGAATTGTTACACCCTAGGGAACACTGTGTCCAACAACAGGAACAGGACTCACTTGAAAAGCGTTTATCTCTCATTAAGGAGGTTTGGTCTGTTCTACTGAAGGCTGCTAAGGGCAAACATGCAGCAGAGTCATGTGAAATCATCCAAAAGGTAGAGGGAAGCCTCTCAAATGAATCCAGCATTACATAACAATAACTGCTGTTCTTGTGTAGCAGATCAATACTTAATAGGATCATGAAAGGCTCTTTGTGCCCTTTTAATCAAATTCATAATTCTTTAATTCTTCACTGCAAAGTCACTTAGAGGAAGATTTGGTTTAAAGTAACCAAATTACATAAAAAAAATAAAAGAGGTTCATTCAATTGATCTTTGAAACTGAAGAGTTAACAATTTATGTCCCATTTTGTCCACCCATACCGATGCAAATGAGGTGAACAAAATTACCATAAAGAAAAAACTGATCACTGTTAGCTTTATGGACATAAACTATTTATTACAGGCTGTTTTATTATGCTAAAACAGTTTTAGATATATGTACCTGCAAAACAGCTCTCTTTCTTATTCCACTTGCCATGAAAACAGCCAGTGCATTTATACAGTAACAATACACTGCATGCAAAATTCAGAAATATATTGAGGCCGTTTATTGGTTGCCTCTTCTTGGCACAGCGGGTTTAAGGGAGCATAGCAGTAAATTAAATCAGTCAAAAACAAAACACAATAACAGAGCAACCATAATATAATATTATGTTGGATAGGTTGACAGTATGCAGCCATCACATTGCACACAATGAAATGTGCAACATTTTATACCATATTGATAGCTAGCTTGGCTAGTAGGCTAAGCTAATAAATGTGAATTTATCTTTCAAGCTGTGCCTACTAAACTGACTAATGGGTTTCCATGTTTATTGATGAGGCAATAAATGCCCACACAGACACTGGAGTGCCAGTCCTCTCACACAACACAAAGCAGACTGAAAAGTTAAAATGGTTACATATCTACCTAACTGCATGCATGTAGCTAACATTACAATAAGCAATAATTATAAACCATTTGAGAAAACTTGATTCCTTATGTAATGAATCCAACTTTTGTCATTTCCTTTCCCCTAGTCTCTGAACAGGTGAGAAATGTGACTACTTTAAAAACATCATTGCAGGGCTTTTTGTCGTACTGACCTTCCACATGCTGGCTTCTTTGCCGTACACAACAGCCATATTGTTAACCTTATTGCGTTGAATGTTCAATTTCTCCGTCTCGTTCAGCTCCTCAGCAACAAAACCCATGAAAGAGTTATCAGGAGTGTGGGCTGCCAAGGACAAACAAAACAATTGGCAACACAAGTACAATGTTAAACATCCAATTTCATGTCTCAATAGAAAAAAAAGTGATTACACTATTGAAGCTGCTGTGGAAATCCTTGCTGCTGTGCATGTAGAGAATACAGAACAGAAAGGAGCACTTTGGGCTTGCTGAAAAGTTGAAATT
>JAQNCA010000011.1:7331276-7352868 GCA_029783725.1 Acanthurus tractus
TGGAAATCCTTGCTGCTGTGCATGTAGAGAATACAGAACAGAAAGGAGCACTTTGGGCTTGCTGAAAAGTTGAAATTCATCATGTTTAAATGCAGATTAAGTATTTTGTTAATGTATAAGGCAATATTTGGAAAAAAATATTTTCTTTGAATTGCTAACTTCATCAGTTGAATCAAAACAGTGTCTTTTCACTCACATTACCTGACCAGTGTGCTTTGTATTTCCAGCATTTTGGCTGAAGAAGCAATGGTTTCTCTTTCATCATCTTTGCTGTGGTTTTCATCTAATGAATTTTGGATGGCAGCTTTCAGGATACAAAACAACAACAGGAATGAAACCAAATCAACTGTGATGGGAGAGGTCAGGTTGGAAAGAGAAAGAAATTGTATTTTCAGGCATTTTTCAAACTGAAGATGAAAGCTGACGTCTTCCACAGCGTCGGACTCTGTGATAACACTTTGTTTTCTGGGAACAGCAGGGCTGCACATGTCGCTGAATTAATTGAAGGCTACGCTAACAGCTCAAGCTTTTTCTGCCCTCAGATTCAACAAATGTGCAGTGAGAAATGGGTGTGCTTGTGTGTTGGTACCTCTGCGTGTGCGTGTGTGTGTGTGCGTGCGTGAAAGTATGGCTGGTGGAGCTTGGTGGCTTTTGGCATCTGTGCAGGCACAGCTGTTCTGAACAAGTTCTCTGCTCTGTTGTGCCCCAAGAGTCCTGCCTGTTATGGCCTGAGGACTTCAAGCTCGCACAATCTGCTCACAGAATCAGTCACATAAACACAGACACACACACACACATGCATCACAGGACTTTGTGTTTCCACAAGCAGATGCCCATCCCCAGCCTCAGGAAAAAGCAAAGAAAGAATGAGGAGCACGTACGAAACATGGTCATGTACTGCTGCCCATGGAGGTTCCAGTAGCCCCAGTTGGTTCTGTAGCCATGCAGGGTGGCATACTCCTCGTGGTTGTAAGCAGGCTCGGTGCCGAAGGTGTCAATCACTCGGATGTGGCACCTGGGACAAAATAAGAAAAGGGATGTGCTAAAATTAGAACAAAGATGCCTCATGTTTTAAAACAAAAGCCTCCCCTGAATTGAAGAGAGAAAAAAACAAACAGCAAAGACTGTGAAATATTATTCACCTAGCTTGGTTTTTAACCAAATGTAGCACATGTTTGCACACTGAGAATCTATCTGCATAACAGTGAAACGTCCAGAGAATTGGACCAGAACAGCGTGGCACTCGTGTCAAAACAAAGCGTATTTTTTCTCTTTTTGACTTATGAGAGCTCCTCTCAGCAGTATAACTGTCTTGTTGTCTTGGTCCGCAAAGCTGTCAGTGATGGATATCCGTGTCTTTCCGTCAGTCTCCCCTCACTGAGCAGAGTTCACGCGGGCCTCAAGGTGGGATGCTGAGGCTTAAATCACAGCCTTGTTTCACAGCCACCGCAGGGGTCTCTGCTGGCACAGATCATGACACAATCTGGAGCAACACATGTACCAATGCTGTTGTCCACAACACGTTTTAAGGGTCTTTAGCTCTCACCTTCTCTGAGTCTCTTTGGATAAACCGAAAAATGCTTGAAATTTTCCCACGAAAGCGCTTAAACAGGGAATAGATTACACTCCTTAAAATGCATAACCAAAGCATATTAAATTACATTGTGTAAATGTCCTCCTATATCAAGCTCAAATAGATAAACCAAGGGTGTAAACAGACATTATGAGTTTGGTTCACAACGAGTGGCTGAGAGACGTTACATTAGCACTTTATCAACTGTATCAGCAGTGAATATTCACACTGGGAAGCAAAAATCAATTGATGTAATCTAATCTGAGGAGATTTATCAATGCCCTGCATCTCTAATCAGTGTCAGGGCAGGAGAGGAAATTATTGGTCTGTCACAGTGAGGAGCACTGATCGATCAGCTGACCTTGCACTGATAATGATTGGAATCAGAGGCAGCTGCTTCCCTGGTTTTAAAGACCTCAAAATGTAGGCGAATAAGGAGGACTTTCTGTGAAATGTAGGTCTCTGCTGCTCGCTTATTTAATTAATCTTGCACTCTTTTCCTCTTATGCATTTAGAGTAAATTTTGGAATGAAAACAAAAGCATAAAGCTACATTATTTGACCCATTTAACTCCACATGATTATCTTTATTTTTTTTATTTTATTTTATTTTATTTTTTTGGTCTTTTTGCCTTTTCATTTTTACAGGACAGCTGAGAGTAGATAGGAAACAGGGAGAGAGAGGGGTAATGACAGGAAGCAAATGGTTGGAGCTTGAGCCGAACTCGTGACCGCAGCATGGAGGACGAAGCCTCTGCACATGGGTTGCCTGCGCTACCGACTGAGGTAAGCAGTGCCCGGTTATCTTTATTTTTACAATGCAGTATATATACATTTTCTCCAAGAGTTCAGAAAAAAAATAATAGTAAAATATTTTTTATTTTTTATTTTTCTTTCTTTGAAAACAACAGATATCATCTTGGTTAAAGCATTAACAAATAAATGAGCTGTATTTTAAGGTAATAAATAACCGCGTGCCCACAGGCTAACCAATTCATTCTCAGCATACAACCTACTCCACATTCTTATATGGTCTATATAAAGAGTGTGTGGCCTTTGTGGCTGTGTAAACCCTGAAGGCTGCACCTGTTTGATTGATCACAGTGTAAACAGGCCAAATTGGATCCACCCAAAGGGGGAATGTTGCCAATGCACAGTAAAGTTATCGGCCTGTGACATCGGTCAGCCTGTAGGACAGTAGCAAAGTATTTTATCAGGAAGGCGATCACTAGAACAGAAATAAATGCAACAAAACAACACGGTATTTAGAGCTTTATAAGAAAGTTGAACTGGGAATTTTAACACACACACAAAGAAAAGGGGAGAGAGAGAGGGAGCAAAACACTGACTTGTGCTTCCTCAGTGACAGACCCATGTGCTGCTTCATCTGCTGCAAGCCGTGGTAGTCGGTGTAGATGAGGTCAAAGGGCAAAGGTCCTGTCAGGGGGCAGCTTCCTCTTCCTGGAGGGACCCCCAAAAACCTGCAGATGCATTAAATGTCCTGTGAGCGACAAACTGATCAAAATTCACTTTGATGTTGAAAAAACATGAGCGTAGACTGATGATGAGCCTTTTAACTGGGACTCGTAAGTCAACTAGCAGCCAACAGCTTTTCTTCCACTGATCATTCAGCTCATTAAATTAAAAAATATGTCAATTTCGCTGCTGCTGAACTCATTGCTGGTATAAAGACTCATGTGCTGGCCTCCCTATACAGGCCCCCAGTCAGCCTTACAGCCTTTCTTCTACATCTCTGACATATTGACCTTGTATGTGCAGTCTTGACCGTACAGTCCACAGATGGAGCCCTGCTGGTTACTTTCAGGTCACGGTCATGACAAAGGGCAATTGGGCTTTTTAGCGCCCAAACACTTTGGTGTTCTCTGCTCGCTGAACTCAGACACATACACGTTTGAGCTGTTTTGAAAATCTTTTTCTTGACACTTTTCTCTTTGTGAAAGCTTTAGAAACCGTTTGATATGTTTTTATCCATACACTTTTTTTTTCCTATTTATTTGATCTTATTCATGTACTGTCTTTACTTTCATGTCTTTTGGCCTTTCATCTTGTTTTATTTCTTTTTATAAAGCCCTTGTAACATTTTTCTGAAAAAAAGCAATGTGAATTAAGGTTATGAATTTGAATATAATGATGAATATGAAGATTACTATGATTATCATTAATGCTACAGTGTCGGTGTCCCTGCACAGATGAGGAAATTCTTGCAGAGGAATTTTCTAATGCAGCTCTTATTAGACAGTGGAGGAATATTTGTGGAAATTATAGTTATGACAGAAACCTGATCATTTTACAGTCGTCATTCCCAATAAAATAATTATAAAAACTACAACTACATCAACTGAAAGAATTTCAATCTTCTAAGACATTAAAAACTTATCAGGTGACTAACAGATTTTGATGGGACTGTCCTACTTTTCAAAGCTGTTCCTGCAATTTCTCACATTTCTTTGAAGATGTGTGTGCGCGCGCACGTGTGTGTGTGTGTGTGTGTGTGTGTGACTCTTATATGTTTGGGAGACAGACAGAAAGGGGAGAGTTAAAGACAGGAAGGATGAAAGAGGCCAGTTGCGATGTGAAGCATGTCCGTGTTCTCAGTGAGACGACGGCAGAGCCATTTAACCGAACAATACCAAACTCAGCGCTGTGAGGCAGAGACGTCTCGCAGCGGGGAGTCACTCAATTTATCTGGTCAAGTTGTTCTGACTAACGCAAGAAAACACTCACTATCTGAAACATGCAGCGTGTTAATTTAACCTCATGTATTTAACAGATACAGAGGGATGGCTGCTTTTAAGCATTATATGTACTGACTCTGTCTTTGGCATTATGCCATCCAACCACTTACTACACTAAAGCTGGCAACAATAGTGCCTTTGCATCTGCTTTTCTTTTCTCCTGCATTGTGAGCTCTCTTACCAGTGCGTTTAGCTGGCAGCACGGCTCTAGGGTAGCGCTGTCAATCTGTCTCTCTCCTGGTGCGCCACTTCAACTGGACTATTTGAACAACTATGTGATTGACATGAAATCGGGTTCAGTAAAATGTGGTTCTCTGAGAAGAAACCCTACGTTTGGTGATCCTGCAACTTTTATTCTGGCGCCACCTTGAGGTTGGTATTTATGATTTTGACTGAAATGTCTCAAGAAAACATTTAAATGCTTTGACATTAAATATACACATTTACAGTCTTCAGAGGATGAATTGCGACAATGCTCCCTTTAATCATCATCCTGAACCACATAAGGTTAAAGTATATGTATGTAGCAGTAGATTATATGTAGATTATACCTTACATCAGTACGCGAGCTCGATCATTGTGAACATGCTAGCATAATGATAGGCTCAAGAACTAGAATTGTGTAAGGTAATTACTCTTGTTTTAAGAGTATTAATAAATAAACTTAGTTAATAAGATGATAAAGGAAAGATTTTACTGTTTTTAAAAAAATCCCTTGTTCATGTAATTATGACTCTATGTAATAAACAGTCAGTTTAATCAATGGTGAGCAGCTAAATGGGAATATAGACACTTTCATCATCATTATTTTGCGTTTGCACACTGGAAATTCAGACATTGACAGTGACAAACAGTAAATGTCGTGCACTGTATAGTAAATATGTTTTAATTTCAGGCGTAGTGATAAGGATTGACTGCATGGCTGCTGTGTGTATTAATCTAGTTCAGCATCTTTTTCATATTGTCTTCCTCACAAGGTATAAAAGACTAATAGTCTTGCACATATATTAAATAAATAAAAAGATGAGATTGCAAGTCAGTGTTGCATTAAGATAATGTGTCTTTGTTCTGTGTAGTGGAGAAGCCTGGTTTGATCAGTCTAAATATTAAGCATCTGCTGCCTGAAAAAAGGAAGTTATAAACGAAATCAGACACAAGCAGATACAAAAGACTCTCGTGTAACCAAACACAGGAAAGACAGGAGATATTAATTTGCTGTCTGCTGTGACAAAGTACAGTGCAGCGTCGATCGCTCCGCTCTCAGCTGGGATCAAGGTAGCTTTTGTTAGAGAAAGACGCAATCAAGTGCGTCTGTTTGCATTACAAGAGAAAGTACAGCTTTGTTAGTAGCTCTTAAAAAAACAACACTACTGCATACGAACTGTAGGGCAGAATAAGAAGATGTGCAGATCTATAAAGTGCCCCATATTCTAAATAGAGTTTGCTGAATGTTCAAAATAATGTGTCATGAAAAATATCTATCTAATCTCCAATACAAAATATTTCTATAAATGGAAATAAAATGTAGTTTATTAGGGAAACAACGCTGTAGGAGTGTTGATAACTAGTAACGACATGAACATTCATTTTTTGAATGGAAATACAGACATTCTGTAAAAAATAAAAGCTCTTAAATATGTCTGTACTTGCTTTATCATAGAAGGCAGCAATAATGCACCTTAACGTTGATTGCTAACCATCACAAAACAAAAAAATATTTTTGGAGTTAAACTGTCAATTTACCCTTTTGTATGCTTGTGTTTACAGACTCACTCTCTTTCTTCCACACAACACTCAATACATTCTGAGTTCATAATTCATTTAGCAGAAAGGAGACAAAACACATAGAAAACAAAGTTAATGATGACATTGACCGATGTTTTAGTTTTAGTACACACACAAAAAAATAAACTGCTGTTATTGTTAGGACATTTCATACAGCCCTGAGGAGATGTTGATAGCATTTCTACGAGTTAACAGATGTTAACCATCAATATTACTGCCAACTAACTATTAGCAAAGCTGCTGGTAAGTATAACATTATGAATTTCTCATGGCTTTGGCAGAAAATGTGATTAGCACAACAAAATTGCCATCTAAATCACTGTCGCTTTCTCATGCAAATGTGTAAGTGATGCAACGAATGGGCTAAAAAATAGTTACTATTGCTCATTAAATTACATAAAAAACAGAAAGTTGGCCTACTGGAACTTAAATATCTAAAACTTACCAACAGAAACTTTCTATGATTGGTTTATATAAAAAAGACCATCTTCAAGGCTTTTGCTTTTACATAAGAGCCTGATATTTCAAAGAAAAAGTGACCAACAGCAAAGAATCATTTTGGTAAAAGATGAAGATAATCATTCCTCCACTTCTTCCTGTAAAAGTTTCATAGTGTTCAGATTGTGTTGGTTGGCAAACAGAAAAGCTTTTAGTGTTTTAAACTGCAGCCACTTTACGAAAGTTTTTCAGCAGTAGTCACAGAGCCACGACCTCACACTCCCTCTCACTCTCACTACCTAGTTTAGAGACACATCCTACACAACCCAGAATCCAAACACACAAATACCTGCGAAACAAGAGCCAATCGATATTTCTCTGGACAGTGAACATATTTAGTCAGCAGTTCAGTCTTCTGGAAATGAGCAAGACTGCCAGTTCTCTGACAGTAGATGGGATAATGAGTGTGAGAGTGTCAGCTTTACACTGTGGCCACTGAAAAAAGGTTCAATCCCAAGCAATTCAGTGTTTACACAAACAAAAGTGCTCCCCACTCCAGAAGCTGCACTTCTGCTCTCTACAGTGCGTGCAGTGAGCAACCAGGTAGATACAATGCTGGCATCTCACCACAGTCATACTAAGTCAAGCATGTTTACAAAAATTAATCCTTTTTTTTCTTTAGTTTTCACTGAACAGAAAATGTAAAAAAAACAGACAAGATGATGTCCAAAATTATGGACACAACAACATACAGGACATTCAGGTTAAAAAAAAGAAGGAAAAATGAAGAAAATTAGGTTTCGTAATGATGAAGCTAAAAGGTTTTTTAACAATTTCGTTGGAGTAATGTTTAATGTGCTATATATATATATATATATATGTGCTAAGTTTTGCAGGAATTTAACCATGAATCAAAGTATTAAAACCAAACTGAAATGATGGTGTTTGACCTAAAGTTGAAGAAACACTGAACTTTCTATGATTTCGTCTTATGAAAAATTTTACATCTGAGCCAAAATTGTTAAATGTTAAATTTCTTAAATTTCTTAACAGCAATCAGTCCAATATTTGTTGTGATATTTAAGTCTGGACCCAAGCGACTGACTCTCAAGTCACTAGCACAGCTAAAAACAACAAACGCGTGACACTCAGCAATTCTTATATACACAATAAAGAGTCAAAAACACTTTCTCAAGATGACTGATGTGATACAGTCAATTATATGTTTATGCCTTTTGTGTGTGTGTGTGTGTGTGTGTGTGTGAATACTTTCATGTGTGTGGTTTCCCTTTAATATAAGGAGAATGTGCAAGGAGAATAAGTTTCATAAATGCATTTTCACTAACTAGTATGCGGGTGTGTGTTAACTTTTACTGTGTGAGTGAAAGGCTGAATTATGGCCAGCATGAATCCTCAAAGTTGAAGCCAGTGTGAGGGCAGATGCATTACAGTGACTGAGAGCAGAGCTGCTCCTCACAGATCCTCTGAAGCTGCTGCTGTTCGCAGCTCTAATTGGATATATGCAAATCTAAGCAAACTTTAAGAGAAGAGCAGAGGGATTAAAGTGCATTAAGAAGTCACGAGTGGAAATGGAAGCACACAGGGACTTCACCGTAAGAAAAGCACACGTGCATATACAGTATGCACAAACAGGACAAAACAAACAACTCTCTCTTTTGTCTTAATTTAATGCACAGAAGCTCGTTCTCTCTCTCTCTCTCTCTCTCTCTCTCTCTCTCTCTCTCACTCTCTCTCTCTCACACACACACACACACAGGATAAAAAGGATAAGGCTGGCATTAGTTTATCTTTTTATGATTACCAACAAATCACATGAAAAACACAGAGCCAACAATGAATTAATCCCACTAACAAGTACAGTATGTGCAGCCAAACCCTGATGGGGTCTGTGCCTGCATGATTTACGACTTCATTGCCATACAGAAACTATTAAAAGCCAATAAAAGAGCCATACCGTTGTCTAATGGTGACATTTTGCTTTATTGTGATTAACGCAGCCAAAGACGCTTATTCCCCCTCGGCAGCACAAACAGGCATCCATGGACATGCTCAGTGATGTCTAGCAGACACAGAGGTCCTCTTCAAATATTGAAAATGCAGTTACAGAGCTGCTTCAGAATAACTCTCAGTACCCGCCCTCATCGTGATGAATAATAAATGTCAGTGTACGACTTTATGTTTCCAAATGTGCTTTTAAAGTTTGGATAACAATGAAGTTGGCAAAGAGGCAGGAGTTTTATCAGACTCTTCCACACAGCCAGTGCAAGCGAGGAGGATGAATTCATTCACTCCTTTCATTCAATGAAGAGTTAAAATAGCATAATCCCATAAGACACACCCCTCGCAAACACAGAGAGACAAACAAGTATAAGAGACTCTATAGTCACAGTGTATCACTTTTTAAAGGTGGGCTTCATGCGTCCAGCAGAGAGGAGAATTGGCTGAGGGAGATTTCAAGGGGCTGAAGCCGGGGGCAAGGAGTTCACTGAGGGGCTGTGGGGCGGCTGCAGCGAGGGCTCTCAGTGTGAGGGGAATGACATGGGCAGAGAGGAGGGTTGACATGCCACTGTTTGTGAAGCAGAGAGAGCAGGGTCTGGCATGCTAATCGACTGCTTGAGACAGCAGGACGCAGCAGGAGGCAAAAAACTCAGATGGTGACCCTGTTTATTATGAGATCTGTGCCACTTTGATGTGTAGAAGCTGGCTCAAATTTTATGTTAGGATTGCTCATGTAAATGTTCTGTATCAAAGCACACAGGCAGCTCTCTCTTATTTAAGTCTATGTACAAGCAGTAACAAAGAAAAATGATATATCCCTACATTTATGAGGGAAACATCATCATCATCTGGGATAAATCCTGAATTCTTAAGTCCAAAATCAGCAATTCAAGTGTGTTTCCTCTCAATTTTTCTCTTCACTTTCTACCTAAGGAGGCACTTTCTGAGCTGTAAGCATCACAAGAGGACCTAATTTTGTCTAGCTGCAGTAAACAGTGCCTTTATAATGCAGAAAACATCATATTAGGAGTGTAGGGCAATAACATCTCTCTAAAATTTCATTTAAGTCTGTAAATAAAAACAAAACAGAAACACTGTCCACAGTTGTGTTTCAGGCAGCTAAATGTTCTATGATTATCCCAATTATGACACAAAAACATTTTACCTCTCTTAATCACCATCCTAACACTGTAATGGCAGACAAATCCTCATGATGTTGTCTTACTGATGGCCCAGTCGGGTTATTTTTAACAGTGAAGCTGTCTTACTTTTCATATGTATGCATAGAAACAAATGCACATCAGTGGGAAGGTTGCGGGGTGATAGTGCATCTGCACTACCTGAGGCTGACAGAATAATAAGGCTCTTTACAGCAGCTTTGATCTCAGGTGTTTTTTATTTTTAACTTCAGAATGCCCTGAACATGCCTGTCATTACCCTCATCTCTCCAGCTTGGCTGGCGGATCACAGACGCCGGCAATTTCCCATTCGACATTAGTTAGTAATAATTTCTTGGATTTACTGATCACATAGTCGAGGCACGTCTGCATGTTTGCAGGGAGAGACAAGGTGAAATTACCTGGTGCCTGTGTTAATGTGCTCTGTCAACTGCAACCACAGAAGCCTACTTGATATAATTGATGCAGAAGGACCATGGGCAAAAATGTCTCCACACAGCGGCACATGTCAAACCAAATGGAAAAGTGTGAGAGCCTGAGAGACGCTAGGGTGTAAAAACAGTAACATTACGGCAGAATGAGAAACAAAGAGGAAGGAGGGTAGAGAGTGTGTAAGCGGAGTGTGTGAGCCCATGAGACTGTTGGCTTGGAGCCCTAAAATATTGGTTTCTTCGGATTATCTCCACATCACAACACTGCTGTGTGGCAGTGTGTCTGCACACTACTCCTCCACTCTGCTGACAGATCTGCTAAACGTGACAGGCTGCGGCTACACCTCCACTCACCTTGTTCTCTCACCTCCCCTCCCCTCCTCCTCCATCCACCTCGGCTCCTCAGGTGTTGAGACGGCACGCTCTGTCGCCGGCTAATTACCCGTGTCGCTCTGGGAGGAGACAAGGGGAGATCCCCAAGCGGAAGTGACAGCTGTCTTTGCCGCTCTGCAAACCGCCGTGGGGCCCTTCCCCTCAGAGTGCGACAAGTGTCGGCGTTACTGACAAAAAAGATCCCACAACACTTCAGTCTCCACCTCAATTACGGTAAACTTTAGAAAAGATGAGTACTCCTCTTGTTCTTTAAACGCTCTCCCTTTACATGAAAATGTCACTCCTTCTCTTCCTTTCTTACAGAGGATGAATAAGTGCAGCACTTTTCAGACCATACTATAGAAAAATACATGTAAACATATGTACGTCAAAAGATGTTTTGTTTCAAAGAAGAGATTAATGTCAAGTGATATTTACTTTGGCAAGAAAAGGATTTCAAAACTGTCTTTGATTAGCTTCCTGCTAACAGTGAAACATGTTGAAGATGTGAGCTAATTAAAGAGTAGTGTTTTGAATTTTAGAGCAAAGTGTATAATTGTAGGTTAGCAAGTGTCTACAGTCAGGTTGGACCCCCATGCCTGCGTAGTCAGGCACAGCACTGCTTAAGCTAAATGCTAATATCAGCATGCTAACATGCTCACATGAACAAGGCTGACATGGTAACACAGCAGGCCATGTTCACTATTTTAGTTTGGTAAATTTGCACAATTGTTAATTGAAATTAAACACAAGTAGAGCTGAGGGTCATGGGAAGTTTGTTAGTTTATGACAAAATGTATTTAAAACTAAAACAGCATTTGATAAAGGGGATGTTTAATGCACAGAGGACTTTCGCCAGCAGATACAAGCCCCTCAACCACAGTGGGGTTGCACCAAGCAAACACTGACACCACCATCTTTCTATCCACCACCACTGCTGCCACAGTGACGCTCAGTAACACTGTGAAGTGTTGGGAAAATGAAAATTCTGACATGATGGCAACCATGACAATAGGACAATCACAGTTATTACATTTATCCTGATTGGTACATGTATGTGTGTTCCAAATTTTATGGTAATCCATCCACAAATATCAGCCTCATGCTGAGGAGGAGTCAGCCGAATACATCGTCAGAGAACCGTGAATGTTTGTACACAATGTTATGCCAATCCATCGACTAGATATCCAAATATATCAAAGGATTTGTAGAAAAGCTGTCCTGCTGTTGCCAACAGACAAAAACCCAGCAAGTTCCATCTTCTGGTGACAGTAAATGTCTGACAAAATTTCATGGCTCTTAATCCAAAGGTTGCAGACAATTTTCAGTGCTGGCTGGCCAACTTGCCATCACAGACAATAAAGCAGCATATAATATTAAACTAACTGACCTGATACTGCCACAATGAGAAACAGTTCCTGTGCTTCCACAGTGCTGTGTTTGATTTTGTAAAACACTTCATAAATCTAGCTGGAGAAAATTAACATATACACAGAGTTGAGGTTGAGGGAGGAGCAGATTTATGTAAAACATTTAAAGCTCCCATTTGAAAATATTAAAATAACATTAACTGAACAATCTCTGGTACACTACTCCCAAAAGACTGAGAGTAATGCATCCTGTTCTCATGGCTGAGAACATTGTGCAGCGTGTGAAAAGAGAAAACACCCGAGCTTCTTTGTTCAGTCTCTGCACCTCAGTGGAGCATCTGCGGCAAAAAAAAAATAATCTGGAGATCTGCTGAGGAGAAAAGACTCTGGCACACATGTTTGTGAGCACAACCGATTCGTCTGAGCAGGACAGCAGACGCCAGCCACAGCGACTGCTCAGAGAAGCCACCATAGAGCATGAATGCGGCCAATTAGAGGCAATTATGTGATGAAAACCAACAGCTCAACTCCCACTGTAACTAAGCTCCCAGTGCGGCTAATCTATCTATAGGAGAAAAAGGGCTAAACATATCACCAGTCCTGTCCACATCACAACCACAGCAGGCCATCCAGAGATATTAAGCTCCTTTCCAAAGCCTGAGTGAGAAACTGAAGAGTGGGAAATGTAAATAGATACAAGCCTGAGGGAATCTGTGGGAGCACAACCCACATAACAATCTGTCAATTTAATAGCGTGTGGGAGAGTCAGGGATGGAGAGAAATGTTCCCTTTTTCTATTCATTAACAGTCACAGATAGGCGGATTTATGGATGTTTGGCATCTGCCATTAACTGACCAATTTAAGAATCCTATTAAAAAAAAAAAAAAGTGGGATATGTGCACCATGTTGTGTTTCGTGAGGCTGCGAGCAAAGAGGGAATCCGGACGGAGCCTGATAAAGCCACTTGACTTCAATTTCAGCACTTCCATTATATTTTCTCTGAGGCTGAACATTTCATTTCCTCATGTATAGGGACCAATATCAAGCCTTATGGTAATATCACTGCACAGTTATATAAATGTACATCATATGCCAATAAAATCGACTGTCTGGCAAAATAAGACACTGAAATGCACACACAAACACACACACAAACACACACACAGTGTTAGCCCTAACCTTGGCTGATGCTTCTTCTTCGTGAGTCTCCATCAGAACTTTTCTAAGCATTTCTGATGGCGTTCCCAATGGAGACAGACTGCCGTGACTCAAAACACCATGACACCAATTAGTGGGGTAAATAATAGCACGGGCAGCAGAATCATTCCCTCTGCTGCGTCTTCCCCCCACCTCACTGATCTCCCTCGGTCTGTTCGCATCAAAGCAGCTTTTCTTTGCAGCCTAAAATTCGAGATCAAAAGGCAGCTCAAACTCATCAATGCCTTTACCTTTTCCCTGGAGCAATGGATATGCACAGTGCTCAATAAGAAGCGTACATTATCATTAGCCTGTCTGCTCCAGCTTCACACCACCCGCTGACAGAAAAGAATCGACAGCAAATCTCGTCTTGTACATGGTGATTTTCTTGACCAGGCAGCGTGAAGTCGCAGCAGCTCCAAAAGATCACTAGCCACAAGACCGTCCAGGGCAGGACCGGACCTGTCTGCTCTCTGAACACGCCAGTGTGGTGATCAATAGTCCTATATTTTTAGATGAAACAGTGTGTCTGGCCGGATGACACATTGTGTACATACATATCTGTTTGTGAGTCGCCTGGCATAAGCACTTATGTTTGAAACGACAAGCGACAAGCCTGTTATCACTCTGGAGTCAGTGAGCTGCTGCAGGAAGGAGGAGAGCAAACTGTAGAGATGCTGTCAAGCCTTCAGGCTGAATCTCCACTCTGCAGGAAGGAGAGATAGCTTATCTGGCATGGCCATAGGTGATCGAATACAGTGTATGGGGGAGCGGTGCTGCGATTGGGCTGCTCAACACTTCTGAAGCGTTAAAAATGGACAACGAAGCATTTTTAGTAAACAAATTAAGCAAAAAAGAATTGATAATGGTTTGCATTTGCATAAAACCACAGATGATTTCTGCACAAATGTTCCAACATCATTACACAAAGCTGATTGTTGTCCCATGGCTGCAACAGTTTAGCCCAAAGCTTGAAAATAACATGATCAGAGAGGAATGAGTCAGTCGGACTTACCCGTGCAACTCCTTGAGAGAAACCGAAATCTTGAGGTTGTGTCCCAGGACATAGAGGGCTGTGAGGATGTCGGCCCATTGCACCATCTCACCCAGAGGACCCCCCTTCAGCACCTTGGGACTAAAGACGTCCCCAGACTCTTCTGTGAGGAAGCCCACGTGAACCAGAATCTGAATGAAGTAGGAAAAGCAAGAAAAGTGAAGACAAGACAAAAGCTGTTGATGCAGTGTGCATCAGTCTGCACTGTTATTGTCGAGAATGAGCCTTTTCATCCAGCAATTTCACTTTCAGACAATTGCCAGCTCTGCACAGTGAATAAATGAGATCTTGCGAGAGTAATTTTCACCAAACGCCTCCAAGGATTCACATATGAATAAATTCAGAAATTTGGCATGGATCAGTGATGTCAAATTTTATATGTAATCGAGTATCTAATGAGAGCAAGAACGCGGTGTGACAGCACATTTATGCTGACGCAACTCCAAAGAAACATAATCAACTATGCATGGAGTTGAGAAGAAAATTGACCTGCTGAAACTTTAATTGAAATATGTAAAGATACACAAGATTTTAATTGGGGAAAGATGGAATTTTCAGGCTATTAAATTTCTAATGAATCTAGATCTTTAATAGTGAAGGCACCCTTGAATAATGGACAACCTAAGTAATCGAAGGAGTTCTTTTACTCAAGCACAACGATCAGCTCTCATCAAATGGATAACTTCAGACTTGTAAAGGCTTAACTACTGTTGGCTGGACAAACCTGGGGGGTGAAATAAGGCCTTGATCGGCTCTGAGAGGCTGTTTGCAAATGAGTTGCAATCTGATTGAACAAAACTACAAGCGACTCATTTCTTGAAGCGAGGCTGGAGTCCGTTCTTGCTTTCACCACTTTTTTATGCCAAAACTAGAGATGAAAGATTAGTTTAGAACCATGCGCACTGTCAACTAGTTGATTTGACAGCAAACCAGTAGATAAACCTGGACACTTTTTGACACTTTTTGACACTTTTTACACACCTTTTAACCTTGGTCCAATGGGCAGTAAGAGATGACAGATGTTTACAAATGTTCTTTGACAATCCCCCCAAAAAATGAGCACACACTGGCAGATCAATGTTCAATCAACATTAACATGGCATGGTTTAAAAAGATGCTAATGAAGTTTTGAGAGGCATCAAGATCCATCAGCATCCAGACTTTCACTGCGGTTCATTGTCTCATTCTGAGCTAAGTGATTTATGCATCTGATCTGAGCCAAATTGATTTTCAAATGGCTGCTATTCAGATCCAAATCTTTGAACTACAGTAGAAATGACTCAATACACCGTACAAATCCAATTAAATTTTTCTTCTTCCTCACTGCTTACGCAATGATTCCTTCCCCCCCCCCCATCGTGTGTGTGTGAGCAGCAGTGCTGTGTAGCCTGCAGCGCTGTCCATGAGTATAAGCCAACTCACCACCTCAACAGTGATGCCAAATGTTGTCGGGTAGAAATCTCAGTTTGGTGCATGAGAGAATGGTTCATTCTTCTAAATTAGTTTTGCGTTTGGAGTCAAAAATGTATAAAACAGGGTCGAAGAACAAAAAAAAGGAATTTAAATGAAATGAGACACTTATTGTTCAACGGTATTTTTTTTAAAGATCTGAAATGTTCTACTCATCCGAACAAAGACGTTGACAAGACTCCTGAAGTCAAATAAAATTTCAATAAGTTTTCTTTTAAAAACAAAATGTTTATGTTTCAATTTTTTGGCAATATATTTTTTATTCAGAAGGGAAAGAGATTGTTAAGTAAATATTGGAAATGCTCTTTTTGCCTTGAGCTGACTGGAGGGGCATGATAGTGTCTGCATGTGACTGACAGCAGCTGGCAGGCTGCAACCATGTCATCGACCTGATGTAATCTAAACAGCTGTTCACCTACACACGCAAATACAAACCATATTAGGAATAACTTAGACACGATAAATAGTAGATGAAATGTTCAAGTATTTTTTAAGGGTGCTGCATTTCAAAATAACTGCATTTTTCACTGGTATTCTGCACAGATTTAAACATTTGCCGCTTTCATCTGTCATCTAAACTCAAGCGTGCCTCGGTTTAAAGCGGCAGGTCTGGAACTGCAGGAGCTTCCCGGCTCACGTAGAGGGAAGATATAAATTGACAGGGAAACAGCGTTTGACACAACACCTGCTTCCTAGAAGGATTGGCAGAGTAAACAAATGTGTGCTGTAGCTCACAGACAGTGTGTAAGCAGAGGAACTAAAGAGAAACGACTACATCAGCATCTAGATGCACTGAAGGGAAGTTTGCAGGTATGTTTACAGTACATGATGGATTAATGTGCTGTGTATGAGCTAATTAACTATCTAGCATGTAAAACTTGTGTTAGCAAGCTGTTTTCCATGTGAATGTTTGTCAGGCAGGAAAAGACTTCAAAGAAATGTTTGTAAGTAAGTTATAAAGGAGACTTTTGCAGAAAAGCTAACGGTTTTTGTTCAGATTCTGCGCTCCTGTGTCATGTTTCAGACCATGGCCAGCTCTATGTGTGATTTAATATCAATGTTTTAATGCATATGTGGTTTAAAATGAGCTAAACTTGGTGAACAAGTCCTTGATCAGTGCACATGCAGATCTGAAAGCATTTTGAAGGACTAACACATACAAAGTGGCTCTTTCATAAAGCTAAACGATACCTATGGAATTTCTCCTTTCTGGCTTCTGAGATGGGTTTAATTTACAGAGGAGATGAGTATTTTGGTCACTGTGCTTCCAGTAAAGAATACGCTTTGATGGAACGCCATCATACCAACGATTCATGGCTCAAACTTCACATGGATGCCAAGTGAAGAGTAACTCAAAGGCCAGAACAACAACAACAACAACAGTAACAACAGCAAGACGCACCAGGCAGCAGAACAAACAGGCAGGTTGGCATAAAACATCTCTCTTCTCTACAAATGTGTCCGTATCTGCTTTCTCAAAAGCACTCAGTGTTTCAGCGACACAAACCAAGCCTACAGGGTCTGCTTAATGGACAGTAACCATTACTGTCAAACACAATCAACAAAGCCCTCTCCCAGGTGGAGAAGAGGCAGCATTTGGGAAGAGTGTGATGTTATTTAAAGAACAGGCTTTGATTTATTCAGCTGAAAAACAGGCTCATAAAAAATCCGATCAAACCGCATACACACACACACACACACAAACACACACACACACACACATAAATGTTGCACACGTGAAGATGCCAAGAAACTATCAGCTCTTTTGCAAAAATTAACAGCTTTACAAAGCTAAAATTAAGGCGTCACAGCTGTACGTCTCTGCCAGCAATTCAAGTTTTCCTTTAAATCCACGGGGGACCGTTTGGATATGAAATGTCATCCTTTTATCACTTTACATTATTAGACATTTTTGTGAAATTCTGTCACATTCAGTGGATCACTTCTTGAGTTATGGATGGACAGAAACCTTCTTTGTGAGATCACTGTGACCTCGTGATTTTACCTTTCATTAACAAGGTTTGATCAGTCTTAAAATCCCAGTGAACATTTGATCTCATTTGAAAGATGCTAATGTAAACTTTAATTAGAAGAAATTCTCTCAAGTTGCTCTCGGGATGTTGCATTCTCCGTGGAATGTGTGTACAGCTCAGCTGCAGCCACAGAACAATTTGTGGGGAAATATCTACATGAGTAAATTCTTAAAGAGCAATTAAACTATAGTACTGCATAATTTAGCTAATTATTTAATTTACTGCTTTACTTTCACTGTGGTAAGAGACTCATATAAACTGTATAAACCATAGATTAAGTCTCCTTGACATTGTCTATGGGTTTCTGAGTTGCCATTGAAAACAGCTCAGTGCAGTCGCTCCAGCTCTCCTCGTCTTGGCAGAGCCTGACTCCATCTAACTCTCGGCTAAAATGAAAATTGGCAAAGAGTTGAAGCATAGCTGGAGCACAGTCTTCTTGGACTGTTTGTTGGTATATTTAAATGCACAGCAAGCCATATTATTTGTCTGATATTTGCATTAAAGTTCCCCGAAAGGCACTATCACCACAAACATGGCTGAGCTCAGCGACTTGGATTAGCTGAGGTGGCGCTTGGAAGACAGTTTGAGGCTAACTGTCAATCAAAGTGGGCACAGCCTCAATTATGCATCATTTTAAGCCTTTATACAATTTTAACAAGTGAGTTATATAAAAAAAAAAATCACCCCATTCTATTGTGATGAATGCATCTGCTTTAGAGAAACCATTTTTGTGTGTGTCAGCCCGTAAACATGTTTATTTCTGCTGTAAAGTTTGGCATTTTAATATGAAGCTCCATGAGGGATGACTCACTGAAGAGGGGGAAATCCAGTTTATGGCACTTCCATCTGCCTCATTCTTCAGGCTCAGAGGATGCCGCACAGGGACTCACACGAGAGGTAAAAACTAAAGTGTAGATGCACTGACTGATCGGCCAGTAAACAGAGTCAGCCGGTTACCTGCCACGACAGATGGAACTGAAAACCTCCCAGTTTAATTTCGATAAATCGGATTCTGTGTTGGTCATATATTCATTTCAACCACTATATACATATATACTGCTCACCTGTAGTGTGGGTATTAAATTAACAGCCTCTGAGTCATTTAGTGGACGTTGATGAACATGCAGAAGTTCACAGTGTTAGCCATGTTAGTCAGGAACCTTGTCCTGTACGTGTAGATAAGATGGAGAACCATCGTTAAAGCTGTGCACATTATTCATCAGCATTGCTGCAACTCTGCTGGAGTTTTATCGAGAGTGTAATAGTGATTATTTCATGATATGGATGAGGATATTTTGCAGGGTTGCAGTTATAAACCTCATCCTCCTCCAGTCTAATCTCTGTAGGTCGAAAAAAACAAGGCAAACGTATTGATCAGCTGAATAACCGACCGTGTCAACCGCCACTTGCTATTTTTACCACAACATTCTGCAAAACAAAGCTGAGCGGCCCAATGCACAAAAATAAGACTGCTGGCATCCCCACAAGCAGTGATAAAAGAACATGTCAGTGCCAAACAAATTACCGTGTCATCAACACATCAAACAGCCACAAAAAGGCAGAAATAACTCGACAATCAGAGGATGAAAGTGTAAGATTGGGACACTGAGTCATTGCCGTATATAAAATAAAGAATTTTTTCACCTAAAATAAATCTTAAGGACAGAAATTAAACATTTAATATGTAACTCCTAATACGTGATCTAAAATACGTCTGAAAAAGCTCATTTCAGGGTTAAAACATGTATATTTTTTTAACTTTTCTGGGCTATTTTCTTACAAATAGAACAAGACAAGTGGGATTTTGTCTCGTAAAGGTTTAGTATGTAAACCAGAAGGGTTCTAATGTTGCTGCCTTTTCATCAGACGATTGTTGGAGCAGGCGGCGCTCTTTGACACTACCTGCAAATGTCAGTGTGGAAAGAGCGACAAAGCTAATCAATGCCTGCAAGGATCTTTTTTTCTTCGCCATTATCTACTTATGTCTGTTATTTAACACTCTGCAATTCACACAAAATAGCTGCAGATAAAAGAAGAAAATGCTAGAGCAAGGAAATGTCACAGCTGTCTGGTACCTTAGCAGCCTAGCATGTGGGCATGAAAGGACTGTCTGGTTCTCTCAGAGCCGTTTGTTTTCAACATCTTGTTATTTTTTTTAATGCCTTGACGTATGAATTAACATTAAATTAGGACAAGAAGGCGTTTTTTTTGAGATAGAAAAACTGAGCAAAGCCTTTGCTTGCAGCCACAACGCTTGATGAAACCATGACGCTTCCTCTGTTATCCTACACTTTCGTCCTACAGAGTGAGCAAAATCCATCATGCTCACCCTTTTCTGCTCTCTCCACTGGCTGCGGAGCTTGTCATCCAGCCGTCGAGCAGCAGAGGCCCACTGCGCCGCCAACCTGCGGATGCGTCTCTTCATGAAGCTCAGTGATTCCTTTCCGGTGCCCACCTGCTCCAGCAGAGTCCCGATGTCGGACTGGAAAACAGCCTGAACGACAAGAGCAATAATAAAAAAAATATATATATAAAAATGAATGGAAAGGATCATAAGTGTAGAGAATTGCTACAGTGGCCTTTTCCTCAACCAGTGTTTAACTGCTCTATGTGGAACCTGTGCAGGAATTCTGCATTGAAAGTACTGAATAAAAAAAAAACTTGTGTTCAGATTTAAAACACAGCCTGAAGCAGAATGGGTAGAAAAGTTGAATGATAACCAGAAAAACAGACATTATGAATATAGTTTTACATATTCAATGGATGTGATATAGGGGGAGAGAGGGTGCGTGGTATCCTGGTATCCTGGTATCTGCTAGTATCAGACTGGTTGCCTGAGGGATCAGGGATCAGGGATCATCCTCATAAACAGTCTGCTCTCATTTTACATCGCCTTTGCCCATATAATCACTGCATCACAGCGCAATGCCATGGTGCGAGTATTAATCAATGGAGTAACTGCACGGGGAGCACAGGCGACTTATAAAAACACAGAAGAGAAATGATGCACCCAAAACTGTCCGTCTCTCTCTCAAACAGACACTACAGAAGACAGATTCTCTCAAAGGCAAAATCAATATTCAGGCCTTACTGTACTCTCACAATGCAGGTAAATTAATGCTCTCAAGAGCAACTTGTGTACGGCACAGCAAAACGCAGAGCACCCAGGGGAAACCTTGGGATTAGTCTTCAGCGAATGCAGGCTGGCAATTAGAGCAGAAGGTAGAGCTGCAGAATGACTTCCCATCAGGGCTCGCCATGCCGGCTGTTCATCACTCTGGGGAGAGATGGGGAGGAAGGGTAGAGGCGAACGACGGGAAAGACCTTGACGAGGGATTGTTAGCGCAGCGCGTCAAGTGCATGGTGCTGGAATTAAAAATGAAATGAGGCAAGGGAGGCAAACAGCCATGAATAGCGAGAATGACAGCAAGCACTCTGTGGGGAGGGGGAGAGAGTGTGCGGTAGGGTGTTAAAGATTCTCCCAAGAGCAATTTGATCAAAACATTAAGTCATAAATGCTCAGCTTGAACTTGAGAAAACATTAGCAATGCTGTGATCTCACCTTCAAGACGGCCAATCGGATCTAACACAAGAAGCACCTTGAGTTTTATTATTCTGCTTCTCATTCAGATACCTTGACACTGCTTAATTCTTGATACCTTGTTGGCGTGTGGACAGTGTAAACTACTGTGTGCCTCTTCAGCTTAGTCATCAGCTGGCTCTTTTCTCTGCCAGCAAAAAAAAAATGTTCACTGAAAATTCAATTTTTTTTTCAAGATATTTGTCTTGTCTTTGTCCTGAACAGGTGTGAGAAACAAGCCGCTGCTCGAGCCTTTAAGGAAATTTAAATAAAGTCTCTACTGTTGTGAAGATTGTTTTTCCTGTCCATCCACTTTTTGTTTTGTTTCCATTTGTT
>JAQNCA010000011.1:7352968-7381186 GCA_029783725.1 Acanthurus tractus
GAAATTTAAATAAAGTCTCTACTGTTGTGAAGATTGTTTTTCCTGTCCATCCACTTTTTGTTTTGTTTCCATTTGTTGAATCAAAACAAAGGATAAGTAAAATATCTTGTTACCTGTCTCTTAGGTGGAGGCTTCAAGGTGGGTGTGGCAGTCTGGTTCCTCCAGGCCAGTGGGGGGCAGAACCACTCCACTTCGCTCAGGTAGACGAGGAAGGAGCAATCGGATCCGTCCACACCATAAAAGGCGTAGCATGGATCTGAGGTCCAACGAGCACGCATCCACTGGAAGGCAAATAGGTTTTCTCTTAAAAATGTGAAGGAACAGGTCACTTTTTTTCATCAGCAACCTCTCCAGTTGAATAAAGATGCAAAAAGGTGTCATTAAAAATTTTAAATCTGTCCCTCATGTCCTCTCGACGTTTTGAAACTGACACATGGAGGCGGCGTGGAACAACCCATCGGCAATTTGCTGCCATTTCTAAACTTCAACTTCAATTTGCCGCCTTTGGTCCATTACTGTTAGATACTGCACACACACAAAAACAGCCACCTGCCCGACTAATAAGATGTCATGTAGGTTAAGCCACTACAAATCCCCAACCTTCGAAAAATTCCTTTGATAATTCAGTTTTCATGGGTTTTACTGCACACAGGTCAGAAAAACGGCTTACAGAAGTCATGGCAGAAAACATTTTATCGAAAAAAGAGGGCAGATTTAATCCAGATTTTGGGGGCAGTGGACTTTAAAGTAAAGTCAGGTTCACCATGAACAAACTAAAAAAACTATCTATCTTACTCATCCAGGGTGGTGCGTCCTCTGTTTTCCCCATGGTAGAACTGAAAACGTTTTCTATTTTGACAAAAAACACATGTAATAGAGAGGACACACTAAAGCAGGTGGTCTGCCCAGCCCACACACACCAGAACAGATGTGTATGATGTGTCCCTGTGATGTGGGGCTGACTGACATGTGTGTCGAAACCTACGTCACGCATAAACGCGATTCGCAAATAAGAACAAACAGCAGTGCACCATGTATGTTGTTCTATACTCGTCAGGTTTGTATTCATGTCTGTTGGATGGCTGATGGACATCTACAGTGACAGTTACACACCGAACAGATGATGCATATTATTCTACATTTCTGTCATGAAACCTTGAGCTTTTCTTACATTTCTTAACCAATTCAACATGTTTTAATCATAAGAAGAAGCTACTGGATATGCTTGTATTGTGCACACTACAGTTTTCTGCGACTGCTGCTGCTGTAGGTTGTATATGTACAGTTGTGTTTAAAACAACTCTGTTTTTTTACTATTATTTTATTACGTGTCAGTCTTTGTTGTCACTCAGTGCAGTTTGCTGCAACTCAGCTCTCCATTAGGAAACTTTGTACGTCCTCTCAAAAACATTTATCTTGCACCTCAGTGAGTCACAGTGAGATACTTCCTCTGTGCGTGAAATTGCTTGGACTTAAGTTAGATACAAAGACTTACATCCATCTTGCTGGAACAGTCTGGATAACGGGGATCTTTAGGAGTCTCACATTGTCCTAATGCTCCATCCCTGACTGGAGGAAAAAAAAAAGAATACAGGGAATTTATCAGAACCTGAGCTGTTCACACAGGCCACACAAATCTGCAACGAAGCTGCACTGTTTGGATTCCTTTCAGCTAGAATAGAAACATAAAAATTCAAACAAATTCAAAAAGGAAGGTGAAAAAAACATGCTTGCAAAGTTCATCCAGAATATCTACAATGTTCCTACATGTTTAGTCAATAAAACCCAAGTATCTGTTTAGTAATAGTGACATTTATACCTCTGACCTTCATTCTGTTATCAAAAATTCTGGTAATATATCAGATTTTGTGTAACATTTAATATTGTACAGAACTGTTCATAGCAATGAGGCTTTGTTCTTAACATTTATGTTTAATATCTGAAACTACATTCAAATGAGTGTTGTGTTTCCTTTGGGAGCACAGGGTGTTTGTGGGTTGGCCCTGCCCTGTCGGAGGGGGAGGACTGAGGTTGGCACACTGCTACTAAAGAAGGGAAACACAAGATTCTGCTCTGATCTTGAGCCATTTACCAGCAGAACAAGAGCTCAGAGCTAATTTTTTATTTTTTTTTTAACTTTTGGGATTACAAAGTGAATTTAAACTTCACTTCCTGTGCAGAAGCAAACTGTGGAGGTGATGCCGACCTGCACTGTAATTAGACTCCTTTCTTTGATTGCTTACTGGAGGGAAATTAACTTTACTTCATGAAGATGGACAGAAGAGACTGGGTGGAAATAACTGAAAGCACTGGAGAAAAGTGAGTTCTAAACCAAAAAAAAACCCCAAAACAAAACAGACAAACATTTATAGCCCTAATTGCAACACAACGCCGAGCTCAATACACTTGATATATGTATATAAATGGTAGACAGATAGCTTTTGGCCCCCTATTGATCATTGATCAAACAGATCAACAGATCTTTACAGCATTCCTCCTGGGTCTTCGGTCTGTTTGTCTCATACATTACAACATATATCCTCCTGCCTTTGAGGCAAACAGAGAAAAAAGCAGAGCCGGCTAATAAGCTCCTTTAAAAGCTTGGCCTCCCCTGCTGACTGGCTGAAGTCTCTGTTCCATCCCACTCACTGGATTTACTATAGATAGATTGCATTAGCGTGATTCATAAAATTCATAATCTTCCTCGTCTTCTCCTCGCTCTCTTTTTTCCTCCTCTTTCCCCATCTTTCCTGTCTCTTTATGCCCCTCTCTCTCTCTCGCCTATTTTCTCCCCGCCTCCCCCCTCCTTTCTTCCCCTTGAAGCCTGGCAGTAGTAAGCCTAATTAAAGGAGCAGTCGCAGCTCCTCCGCCAGCATCCTTCCAAGCATCGAAGAGCACAATCACATACAAATAATTGCCAGCCATTCTGTCTGATTAGCATGATAACGACAAACCTCTCACGATGAAAAGTGCTGCCTGCCCGCCACTGTCAAAACTAAGCCGGGCTCAGATCAGCCTTATTTAAATTATATCAGACATTATGACAACAGACAAATTGTCTGACGGCGTTTTAATGAGACTGTGAGCTGAAACAGTTTTCAGTCTGAAAGTGCAGCACTGTGGATACAGGAGAGGAACTGAATTGTAATTTAAAATCGTGCTGTCCGATTTCCATTCAGCAGCCAATAAAGAAATCCAGAATGAAGGCTAATAAAGAAAGCAGACAAGCTTGAATCCCATTAACTAGGAAGTAATTCATCATCATGATTAAACATCCTGCAATGGTGTGGTTGCGATACGGCAACAACAAAGGAGCACCGTGCCGTAGCCGGAGCCCTTCCACCTTGACACAAACAGCGGCTTGCTACTTGAACGAGTAATGTGCCATGGATAATGTGTGTCATGTTCTATATGATCAGCCAGTAAGTGCACGTTAGACATGAATTGTGCATTCAAGTGTTAGACTGGATCCTGGCCTGACAGTCGGGCTTATGTAGGCAGGAAGGAAAAGTGTCTCCAGATTGAAGGATCTAAAATGTTACAGAGGGGATTCATCTGAAGGGCTAAAGCTATATTTGTATTCTCTGCAAGTATGGAGGCTCTGTGTGTGTGTGTGTGCGGGTGTGTGTGCGTGTGAGAGAGAGTGTGTGTGCCTGTTTTTCATACCTCTGTTACTGGCCATGCTGCGCTGCAGGATCTGCTCCACCCTCACAGCCAGGTCAGACATGTTCTGAGCTATGGCCTGAATACGCTCCACCAGCCCTATAGGTTGAATCCTAATGCACACGTCATACAAACACACCCAAACATTACATACACACACACAATCACACGCAAGCATACACACACACACACAAGCAAACACACACAAAGAGTTAGATACTATCCACAACCCTGATTCCAAAATAATTGGACAGGGGCATAAAAGGAGAAGAAAAAAAACTGAGTGCAATCATTATCTGATGATGACGGTTTTACAAAGTGTTGCTGAGCCCAGGCAGAGGGATGCGGCTCATCCACTGACATCCACTCATCAGAAGGTCGATTGTTTGATCCCTGGTTTCTACAATCTGCATGTTGAAGTGTCCATTGGCGAGACACTGGGCGCTAAGTTTCTCCCAGCGGCTCTTCCATCAGTGTGCAAGTCTGCTTGTGAATGCTTATCGCTTCTTATGAGCAGGTGGCAGTTTGCGTGGTTATCTCTGCCACCACTGTTTGTAGGTGTGTGTGTGTGTGTGTGTTTGTGTGGAAATGGGTGAATGCTAACTTGTGTTGCAAGTGCTTTGGGTGAGCACTGAGATGAAAGAAAAGTCCTATTATAGATGCAGAACAATTACCCATTAAAAAAAGTGTTTAACCTCATTTTTGCCTCTGAACAGCTGAGCTTTCAAGGATGCTTCCTTTGTGACTTGATCACCTGTTACCTGTGAACCCGTTTACCTTCTGAAAGTTCCAGTATTTTTTCAGCATCACACAACTTTCAAAGTCTTTTATTTTGCTCCAGTGCCAACTTGTTTGTGTTTTTTTTGCTGGCATCAAATCTAAAATAAGCCTATATTCACAAAAATCACTGCAGGTTATGAAGCAAAACTTTCAATGTATCGTCTTTGTACCTTTTTTTTTATTAGGTCAAAAAGACCTGGCAAATTATCATTTTCTGGTTTGTTAATGTTTTGAACAGAAAAATTTTTGGGGGGATCAGACTTTTAAAAACATGCCAGCAACAATCATCTTGTAATTCTCCACAAACTGCAATCAGGCATATTTGAGAGGAACCCCATATTTCTTTTATGGCTCCCTTCCATCAAGCAGTGTTTGTTGTTTTTCCATCCTTCACAGTGAGTGTGAAAACGTGGTAGAAATTCCAATTGTCTAGAACTTGAGGCGTGAAATCGAAAAAGCCTTTTAAACACTGACAGATAATTTATTTGTTGAGATATAAAAAAAAGTAACTTGGCATATTAAAGTAGGTTGCGGGGGAAATAAACACAGAAGACAATTAGATTGTAGGCAAATGTGTTACACTGCTCTTGACCTCTGTGGCCAAAATGCTGTCAACAAAAAAACAACCAGGAACCAATATTTAAAATAGAGATGGCGATATGTGGGATGAAACACAGAGGAAATAAAGAGAAGAGGACGGTTTGCGATACACATTAAAATGCAGTATTTGAATTTCAAGGGAAACAGAGCGACAGCAAATGAGCTAAAAACTTTGAACAGCTAGGTACTCAAGTCAAGTTTCATCTCACCCCAGAGCCTAATTTAACCAACATCTATTGCAAGACCTCCTAGTGTCTGTGTGGCCTCACCAGAAACAAGCCCAAGGCACGGTAAATGCTCTGCCAAACACCAAAGAAGAAAAGATTGTCCCACTACCAAATTCTATCTGTCCGTATAAGAATGAACCTTCAGAGGAGAAAAGCCTGAGGAAGGAACTGCACTTACCTTTATTAATGCTTAATGGATTTATGCAGTAAATTATAAACTGTTCTCCAGACACACCTCTGTCTTGTCTTAACTCAAAAAAAACTACAATTACTTCCTTTTGGCATCCCAGAGAGGAAAAAATATCATTTTCAGAGTCAGTTGGATGTGACTGTGCAGCAGTGTGAAGTTTATGCAATTATTAATGAAGGTAACAGAGCAACAACAAGGGGTGCAACAAACAAATATTTTTTTTTTATTGATGAATCAAAAGATACTTATCAAATAGAAAGGTCTAAAAAAAAATAATGTCCGGTCTTTTAAATGTCAGAAAATAGTAAATATTTAGCAATCCAGTGTATTGTTATAAAAGATGAATGAAACTGAAAATATTTACATAAGATTTTGTGGCATTATGTTTTAGACTTACTAAAAAATGAACTGAAAGTGCCCAAACTCCAAATTGTGATTTAATTTCCAAATTATAAAACAGTTCACAAAGTAAACAACTGATCACAAAATTTGTTGACAAATAATGTTCTACTGATTAAATAATTCATGAACTGACTTGTGCTGTGCCTCATTTTGGGGAATATTTATAACTCTTCTCCATTTCATCATTGTTTTACCCAGTTCTTTTCTAAAGTGGAGTTTGGGCACTGTTCATTAAAATAAATGATCCATGGCTACATCTCATTTTCAAACTATGTGAAGCGTTTGCTAGTTTTACTTTGCAGAGAGTATTTCTGCAGGAGGGAAGCCTGTAAGTACTTTGTTTGCAGTTACTGGTGGATCCCATTAAATTGTAGTTTGCAAATAAAAAGAAGTCCATTGCAGTGTTAAGCTGTTTCTTTCAGTACACTTTTACAAAAACAGAGGGATGAGAAAGTAGATCCTAACTTCTTCAACTTCAGCACATCAACACACGACTTTAATGGTGTGTGCTGCGCACGCTGTCAATGACAAACATTCATTCTTTTTTTTTTTTTTACGTGAAAACAAACACTTGAATGAATCATTTTAATGAGCTTCTCTTGTTGTGTAGTAGAATTTCTGGGATTTACATTTCCCATTAAACTGCTCTGAATATGTAAAAGCTCAGGAAACTCACACCGGCTAATGGAGCGGCGGCTCTGAGCTGCAGGCAAATCAAGCAGTGAAGCTGATTTCATTGAGGCAGCTTGTATTTTTGTGTTTGCGCCAGACGAAAGCAATCTAACTGTACTTATGTGCCAACTTAACATAATCCTGATCCCCAATTTCATTTCTCCACGTTGTGTTCAGGAGCAAAGTGGCAGCCAGACCTTCTCTTCTTTGTTTTAGACTTGCTGATAAATACAAATTAATTGCAATTACACAGACATACTGACATGCAGTACGATAAAGTGCAAGCAGTGTGATGATTATTATGCCATAACCTTGTCACTGTCTGTTGTTACAGATATATATTTATGGTCTCACACAGAGCCATCCCATAATGCTGCTGCAGCAGAAGCTCTGACCCCAGAGATGCTTTCAGCTACAGAGGAGTTATAGAAAAACTTAATTGCTTTTTAACACCAAGTGGGCAAAGTTTTTCCTGCCTGAAGATCTCACATGGATCTTAGAGGTCAGCCGTGGCCCTGAGCCATTCAGAATTTTTTTTTAAGTCTGAGAAGCATAAAATGAAGCAAAAAAAAAAAAAAAGTATCAGTATGAAGAACTTTTTACCACCAAGTTGGTTTTAAAACTACTTGGCCTTTGTCACTGTAGCATTTCCAGTTTGGTCCCTAAGAGGCCAATTAAATGACTGTAAGAACTATACTGAGAGTTGATCCACAGGGCGTCTTGGAGAGAAAATTAAATTCTGCAAGTGTGATATGAACAGAAATAAAGCTAATGCTATGCAGAGAGAGAAAACAATATACATGTTTCCTCAAGGCTTTTGAACAGTCAGGTCAGGTGAGGCGTTGCATCTCTTTGTGTTTATTACTTGCAGCTGGCAGCAGTAACACAGTGGCCGAGCATATTGTAAACTGCAAATGTTATTACAGAGCCTTTTAATATATCATCAGACGTGGAAGCTATTATTGTCTGTGGCAGTGGAGGAAGTTGATTTTACAGAGATAACTCCCAGCTGTGATGAAGAGGGAAGTGAAGTCCAGAAAGGAAAACGAATAGCAGAGGCAGAAGCAGTGGGGAGCTTCCTCTCCTCAAACCCTGAGCAGGTGTGGGCACAGGAGAAAAAAAGGTCTGTTGCCACAGCAACCACAGAGCACCTACGATTTATGGCTGGCAGCTTCAACTTGTCCGGCAAGACCCCTGCTCTCTTTTCTTTTCTTTTTTTTGATATGACAGTCTGTTTCATTTCTCCAGCTGCTCAGGGAGAGGGCCGGGGTTTGTTTTAATGCATATCTTCTTCAATACCAGGTTGCAGCCACATGAGGCTTTTTTCCCAGCATGCACCTGCTCCACCGAGGTGCCCCAGGGCTTTATACTTGGCCTGCTTCTTTTCTTGACACTAAATCTTTTAGACCCTCTCCAACCTCCATGTTTTATGTTATCATTACTATGTCATGAGATTATGAGATGAGATTCACTTTTAGCACACTGCCTGAGCTGGAGAGCTTCATTCTATAGAATGTTTATTCTAGAAATGCTCTGCAGACTTCCTCAAGTTCGAACTTTTACAGCTTCAAGCTGCTGCTCTTTCCCAACCTTTTTTAGCATCTTTGCATTATCCATCTCCAACATTTAGGGATACTGTTTTAAAGAAGCAATATTTCCATAAACAGTTATTAAGAGTTCTTTTTTGGCAGGCTGGCTCTCACCAAGAGGACTCTCGTGATAATTCTTCCACATCTGTACAAGCCAAAGTCAAACTTATCAAATCTTTAAAGTGACATAAAAACACGCTGTTTCTTTGAGTCCTCAGCACATTAAAGGAATTAAACAGACATCCCATTACTTTATTTTTGCAAATAAGCCTGACCTATTGCTCCATTTAGTTGCTGTTCAGAAGCTTTTGATCATATCACGCAATCCTCCTCAGCAGATCGTGTTTTTTTCAGTTGTCATCAAATTACAGATGTAAAAATAGATACAGAGATGTAAAAACTTTCATTTTCCCCAACCATTTCAAATTGCAAAACAATCACATAAAGTTTGTTATGTATTATGGCTGAAAAGCTTCAAACCTACTTAATGGAACATGTTGTAATGTTATTTTGTCAAGTATTGTTTTTAGATGTCAAGGCTGAACTTTGACGCTAAACAAACAAATTCTACACTAATTTTGGCGGATGGGGATGACATTTTACTCCACGACCTCTACAAGTGATGCCTAAGGCACATACTGGTATAAAAACATTGAAATACACTTAAAATACACATCACTGTCATCTCTTACCCTTAGTGCACCTCTTTCACTCTCTATGCTCGACATATAACTGTGAAATGAGCCTTTCTGACAGGTAAGATGCAAGAGTAAGTGCCATTACTAACAAAAAATGAGGAAAAAAAATCAGTACTTTCCTCACCAGTCAACTGCAATTTCCTAAAGTTTGTGCAGGTAACACGCTGCCTTCCTCAGACACTAACACCACATGACAGCAGGTTACATTAGCTGTTTCTAATGTAAAACACATTTGACAGGTATTAGAAACCATAGATGCTGTACCTGTCCAGGGCCGAGCTGAGCTCATCCAGCCTGTGGGTGTCTGAGGTGTTCCCCAGTTTGGACAGAGCATCCATCCTCTTCATAATGACCTCCAGCATGTCACTGATTTTCCTCAGCACCCCACGAGACTCTTGGCCACCAAGCACTGAAAAACACAGACACACAATTCAGATACTATAGGACCAATAATATTGAGGAGGAGTTGAGATGAAGAATAAAGGAGGTAAGAAGTCAACCGAAGAGACAAAGAGTCAAATTCAGAGGAAAGATGAAACTCAAGTGTGAATTTAACATTTTTTATAGCATGACACTATGCATCTACATGCAATGTCACATTTTGTTTTTATGTGACGTAGAAAACAAGGTCACAGGAGCAGAAACTGCCTTCTGTTCTGATTTCAAATAAGATACTTTAGTCCCTTTGAAATGATTTACTGTACAAGCATTTCAAATTCACCGATGCAGCACAGATTCCCTCAAGGTCACATTTTAAATCCATATATATTGTATCCTGTTTTCAGTGTGGGTTCACTTCAAAACATCCATTCAGTTTCTATTTTTTTCATCTTTTCTTTACTAAACCAGCAGCTCAGCAGAGGCCAGCTCTCAAGAAAACACAGGAACAGGCGAATTAGTCTGACAGTATTGGTTTTGCCTTCCTGCTTGGCTCGAATTATTAACGACCTGACTGGTGGTAAACCAGACTGATGCTGTTAGCAAACACCTAGTCAATTAAAGAGCCCGCAGCTACAAACAATAAGGTCAGAGTAGGTCTCAGACTGCATCACTAGTGAGTCCAGGTCCTGACCCTGATCACATTCAGCCTTTAACTCAATTCTGAGCGTAATTATTCACACTTGATTTACAACTGAAAAAGGATTTGTGAAGGAAACATAACTCTTACGGCAAAAATGTTGTTTTTGATGAAAGAAATTCAAAGAAATAAGAGAAATATTGCCACCCTTGGGACATTGGAGCGTATCTGTGGTTTGAACCCCTGAGAAAAGTCCCTGAAACCAAGTACAGCCTCACATTTTTCTTGTGCAGTGTGAGTTAAAATTAAGCCCTAATCCCTCAGTGTTCCCCTATCAATTGCATTAGGCTTCAGAAACAGCATTGTGTGCACACTTTCTTCTCCTGTCAGAGTTCATTTATCACTGCCCGGGTAAAAGTCACCTTTCTCTGAAAAGAAATTCTATTACATCACCGGTAAATAAAATAAGGACCAAGTGAGAAATCTCCCATTTCTCTTGGTCAATGTGTATGTGTGTGTTGAGTTTTTTATGTGTTGTAAAGGTTTAGAAAAGGAAGGAAAAGCGCTTGGGATCAGAGGCAAGAAACACAGAATAACTCAGTGGCGTATGAATATAAATTGCCCAAAATGTCCCCTGAAATCTCTTCCCTTTACTGCCTCTACATATTTTGTGCTTTGGCTTTGGCACAGTTTCAGCTATTTCAAGACAATCTTCAGTCAGATTGATTAAATAAATACACATAAAAAAGGAGAAACTCTTGTTATGCCCAACAGCGGCTATTAATACACATTAAAAGAGGAAAAATACAAGAGAGAAAGGAGATGAGATTTAGGAGTTATCACTTTAATACTATATTGTCCAAGTAAACACTGTCTAAAGCCTGTTACATGCACTAAAAATCTAAGCAGAAAATACTTAGCCAACAATTATTCCACTGCTCTTATGCACATTTATTCATGAGGATACTTGGGAAGTTCAGAGGCTGCTCTGTCAGCTGCAGAGTGCTCGCTGCACTAAATCTAAACAAAGCCTCTGGGCTGAAGTGTGGGAAGAACTCACATTTCTTCACAGTACTGCTCCTTGTACACATTGCGCTCGTAAATCACCATTACTGAGAACAGCCTTCCTACACGGTGCATTTTTAGAACTGAGCCTTATATATGTTTGCAATCACCGGTTCATCAAGCTGCTTTTTAGCTCTCAACAGCCTTCTGGGGGAACATTGGCTAATGTGTTTTTCTTCTACTAGTGCACAGTCCAGTGTGCAGACAGTAGCGTAGCAGGAGTTGATGGTATCTAATGTCAAGCCTCCTCGGTGTCATTCCTCATCTGCTGGTTAATAAAGGGCCGATTTAGCAGCAGCTAATCTCCTTTAATGACTCAATTTCGGAAGTGCCACAGCACAATCAATATTATGAACAAATTCCAATTAGATCACCATTTGAACTGTAGCCTGCACTGCAAAACTGGCCAACCAGCTATAAACAGCCGCCCTCAGAGAGAATCAGTGACTGCATGCACTGCAAAACCTCAGAACTGAAGCTCGCTCACAAGAATAAGGTACACACGTTCATGTTGAAAACATCTGTATAAACATTATCTTATTGTGACAATACCATTTGTTCAACTTGTGCAAGAGTCACATCTTTTTTTTTTTTTTTTACCACATATTGGTTTTCAAGCAAACAACTCACCTTTCTTTCCCTCCCTGTTGAGCAGCTGTCCTGTGTTTGTGAGTTGTGACAGTTTGGTCTCGCGGCCATGTGATCATATGGATTCAAACAAATCAGTGCTGTCAACCGGTTTGAAAGGTGTCAGATGAAAGCACGCAAGCAGCCACTATATTTATAGCACTGGGCAATAAAAGTGAACATAAAGCTCAACATGCTTGATTAACAAGTTCACTTCAAAATGATAAGATATATATGTACAGTAGCATTGTTTTGTGGAGTGAGAAAAAGTACTGTTTCCGTAACGTAAGATACATTTACAGAATGTATTCATTCACATTTTTCTTGTGTCTCTACAGTCATAATTACTCAAATTCTAATGAGTAAGGAATCATACACAGAACTTTTAGCCAGGACACTGTGGATCAAGTCTCAGTCAAAAAGTGAAAGGTAATGATTAATTTCCTAAATCAAATAGTTTTTTGTCCGAATTAATCAAACTGTGACAGTTTTGGAGGGATGAACATGTTTAAAAACAGCCACCAGATTGTAAAATGTTCTCCCATAGCTAGTCTATCACAGTGTTTGTCTGCCTGTTGCTACACTCTGCTCGAAAATCCTTAGCAAAGCTTGCTTTTACCCTCCCTGTTCTGTCTGTAAATCATGCTTTTAAGTGCTCATCCTGCTTTCCTGAGCCTCTGCAGTCCAAGCATTGTGCATGATGGACAGAGAAAGTCTGTCCATCATGTTTATCCCTGAGGCATTTCTAAAGACCCTTCACCTGAACCAATTAACCGCTCCATAAAATGATGAGTGTCACAGGTCTTATTCAAACAGCGAGCCTCTGAACATCATGTCACAAAACACTGGGCTAATTTCACCACCAGAACCTCCAATATTAAGATCATGTATGTGATCTTAGCGTAAATTACCTCTCATCACTCACACAGAGGGAAATGACGGGCTTTCATTTACTCCTTGTAAGGATAAAACACCTGAACACCAACTTAGCATCTTGCTTTAATTAACCTTTTCATTAACGAGGAAAATACAGCAGAACTCAAGCTCATGATCCATCAACCACACACCCACACGCCTGCACATACACACATGTAGCAGTGCCAAACGCAGGACCAAATAATGGATGCAAGAAACAGCAGTTTCCTGCAATAACACCTCATTTCTGGGGGAAGGGGAAATGATTTAACAAGAAGAAAAAGCTCCCACACTTAAACAAACACACAGATCGCTTCAGGTCTATTGCTCTTTCATTACATGGGCAGGTCCCATCTACCAGACCTTTGATTCACCATGAGGAACACAATCTTCCTTCACTGTGATGTTTTGAAGCATGTAGCTTGTGAATATTCATTAGAAAAAAAAAAAAGTCCATCTCGGTTACTGCTGCAGGTGTTGGAACAGCGTGTGAAAAAAAGCATAACACAATCATATGAATTGTTGTTTCACATTATTTCGTTTTTTCTCGTTCTCTCATGTGTCTCGTTTACAATTTGATTCCATAATGAGCTCAATAAACAAAAAAGAAGTGTTTGAATGTTACTAACTTTTTTGTCAGCAAAAACAGTTGATTATAGCAGCGTGTCTTGTTTGATATATAGCAAAAAAAAAATCTCTCTCTTACTCTCTGGCACAACTGAGAGCCGCATAAATAAATCCTGTTGTCTCATATAGGAGCTTCGCATGCTGGCTGCCTATTTTCTCAGTGAGGGAGCTGAGGGTCAGACCTCTCCATTTCACTTCACACCAGGATCAATTCCTCCATCTCCTCCTGCTTTGCACTCCTCCACATGCATGAACAGGTCGACTTTTCCCTGTCCTCTCACTATTAATACATGTATTCATTCTGAAAAGACTGATTGAGATTAAGATTGAGGTTCTTTTTTTTTTTTTTGCACCTATGCAGTGGGAGCTGCCAGATCCAGGAGCTATTAGAGCTGAAACCTCTGTCACTTATCCTCCATGCAGCTCCAGCCTTTTATTGTGCCTGACAGCCTGGAAAAGGAGAAAATACCTGCATACCTTTTTGTTGTTTTTTTTTAAATGTGGCTCCCTGCGGCTTTAATTAAAACCTGAATCTTTTGCTTGAGTTAGCTGCACAGTCCCCTCTTACAGTATGCATACATAAACCAACATATTAAAGTAAAAAAAAGGTGTTTTTTCTCTTATACTGCATGAATAAACACCTCAGCCTTAAACCAATTGTTTTACCACAGCTTTTTAAATCCTACACTAAGCATTCATATGGGCACAGCAAATCAAAAATGGCAGCAAAGCAGGTGAAGAAGGCTCGATTTAGAGACAGAGTTCAACATCAGCAAATAGAAAATTGCTTAAAACTCACACTCAGTTTAGCCAGAAACACACAAGAGTCACAGCACACAGTTAGCCATTTTTCCAAGATGGGACTTTATAGTTTTATACTTTTTATTCTCTTTCATGCTCTGGCTGCTAAGATTGTGCCGAACCATCAAAATATGATGAGCATTTCCATAAACATATTTCCTGTTTTCATGCAGAGGAAAAAAAAATCAGCATGAATGCAAAAGAAACAACAAGAATAGAAAATGCTTTCTAAACCAAGTGTGAAAGTGAACTTCCTGACCCAGTTTGCAGCTCATGATCAACAACACATGTGCTCCAAAAGAGGCAGAAACCAACTCGCCTGCCACATCAATTTTAAAGGTAATAACTGATAGAGACGAGCATGTTGTTGCTTTTCAAAATACCAGCCACGTTGCTTTTACATTAATTACTGTCATGTCTATTTGCAACCACACATTCAGACAAAAGCTGCTAATGTTGCAGCAGTTAATTTAAATAGTAAATCATATCCAGCAGCTTCCCCCAGGACATCATTTAATGAAGTGATGGCTCTACACCAACACATCGACACACAAAACTGGTTTACTGATTCCTCTGAAATGCCAAACAGAATAACAATCAGTCGATCAAAAGTTTCTTTTACTCAACTTTGCTGAGATTTCAAGTCTAAATTCTTGCTGGTCCGTCTTAAAAAGGTCCAACTGGATTCGTTTGTGTTCAGTTAGAATATGACCAGATCAATCAGCATCCTTCAAGGAGGAAAAAGGTGGTAGCTACAGGTGTGGTTTAATTTTGATGAAAGGAAAAAACTAAGGGCAGAAGCGGCTGCTAGCTTATATGCAATGGCGCCCGCTAAAGAGGTTAGCGTGGATGCTGCGATGGCGGCAGTGTAATCAAAACTGGACGACATTTCCCCATTTTTTAAAAAAAAGCACAGAGCAACACTGAAAGCTTTTCTTGATGAAAAAAAGATGTTTTCACTCTTCTACTGACTGGCTTCTGCAAGAATATTAACTGTGACAGACAGAACGTTCGCCCAATCACATTCAAACATTTTTACTGAAACAACCCGCCCCTTCCAAACGCTGTCTATGGGCTGTTTACCAGATGGATATGTGAAATATATATTGTGGATATGAAAACCATTCCATTCAGGTTGTATTTTACTTAAAGCATAATGGAAAATGCTGTATGCCTCAAAGCTGTCATAAACCCAGCAATCTGAGGTACGGTAAACATGTTTGCAATTAAATTCTGAGGGCGTCATTGCTCGTCTCAGTGAAAGCAATAATGTGTACAACCCCTGTTGTCCTACCTGCCACGCAATCCAGGAGAAAATCACTGGTCTTTCCACCAGGTGACAGGAGCATGTGACAGAGTGAACAATGAGCAGTTATTTAAAATTCACACCTCTTTCTTTTTGTCAGGCACAGAGCTTTGCAGTCAGCTGCACCATTACTTCCATTTACTCTAAACTACCTGTGAAGTTCCATCAGATAACAAAGGTCGGTTTATTTCACTCACAACATCCACAAACTCCGGAGCTGAGTGCTTCTATTTCAAACAGATTAGTTATCCCATTTTTCATTTCAAACGCAAGCGCAAGGTTCACCGCTTTGATAGAACTGCAAATGCCACACCTGAACGATGTCAGGTAAGACTTATTTTCATGCATCAGGTAGTAAAGACTGCCGGGGCGTGAAATAAAAAAGTTCTGTCGGTGTCTGCGAAAAGGATCGCGGCGAACAGGATGCTGAACACGATGCTCCTTTGCACACTCGGTGCCCTGCTCAGTGATGGATTAAAAGTCGGCGGGAAAGGCAGGTTTTCCTTAACATTTAATCAATTTAATTTTTGTAGCAATATGCATTCAGCAGCATAGATATAAAAGGAGCACAAGTGCAGATAAAGATTAAAGAAAATCCTCTGCTTTCAGTGAGAGATGCAATACTCGGTTTGCCTGCAGCAAAAGTATTTTCCATCATTTAGGAGTTTGGGGTGAAAAAAAAAAGCAGGTAACGGAGCTCGGAGGCAGGAATAGAGAACACATTAGCATCTGAACCATTTAGTCTTGCTCTGACCGGGGTTGAAACTTGAAAGCGTCTTAGGGCCCATTTCCTCTTTTGTGGCAAAGCTGCATTAAGACCCCTGTGGTAAAAAAGACACAGTGTGTCTTCAAAGAGCTTATTAGAAAGCTACAGTACACCTCTGGAGCCTTTAAGATATCTAGGATCAAATGCCTTTGCCTTTAATGCTTCCCACTCTGGTAGAAATGGCTCCATGTGTCCTTCCATACTTCTCTTCCACATCATTAGTTTCCTGTACCTTCAAATGGACATGATGTCAGAAATTCATGCATTTCAAATCTAGATTTAGCTTATAATCCAATGAAATTCTGTGATTTTCCAGAGTGTGAGAAGAGTGCAACACTTTGTGCAAAGTTTTCTTACACACAGTGCACAGAAATCCATAAGTCTGTAAATAATGGTGTTTTTGGAAATCTGAAAAGCAGGTGCAAAAGTCTTGGTGCATCTAAGGTAAGAAAGAGAGACAGCAGTGCATTGAAAAATTAAAAAAATAAAGAGAGAGAGAGAGGAAGGGAGGGAGGCCGGGAGGCAGAGAAAGAAACAGCAGGTAGCAAGACAATAATTACGCATTTTTCTTCACACCTTTTGCTCTTCAAGCAATTCTTGCCATTCACAAGACGAGCGATAAACCAGCTCTCAGCATCAGCCTCTGCCATTTTGTTTACTCTCCCGGATTCAAAACACAGCGGCTATTAAGGTGCCCCCACTGCTTTTCTGACATTTTTACATTTCCCGTTTGAATGCGTGTTGCACACATGTCGGTATAGAGACTGACAACAAGAGTGCAGATGCCTGTGTGTGTGTGTGTGTGTGTGTGTGTGTGTGAGAATATGCTCTCCACAGCATCCAGCAGCAGCAGAAGCTGGATGAATGTGTACAGTTAGTGCTATCAAGGTCCACTGAGCAGTTCATCACAGTTTATTTTAACTCCCCGTGCTGCTAATCCTCATTCCCAGACAAACACAAACACACGTTTACACACACACACGCAGCGGCGAAAATTTGCATAGCCTGACTCTCTCTTAGCGCCAAGGAAGTGTTTAATGAGCTAGAGGCCAGATGCCTTCCCTCGACTGCAGCTTATGAGTGGTTAATTAATCAGACAGCTCTCTTGTCCCCAACACCCCCCACCTCCACCTCCCCCCCCAACACTGTTCTCTCCCCTTTACGGTGAACTAGTTCTGCGTAAACTACTTCATAAATGGGTAAAATCCATGAAATTGTCCCATAAGATAATTCCAACGTTTCTATACATCTGCAGTTCCACCAATTTTCCTGAAGAGGCACCGCCACTGTGAGCTAATTTTTAAAAAAAAGTAAAAATCGGTTAGAGTCACTGAAGTCACTGAAGTGAGTCAGTCAAAACCATTTAAATTAACTCATTTCAATTAGAAATAAACTGAGATCAGCCTCATAGTTTACAAGTGGAAACAACTGGTTTTCACTGGATGGGTTGTGAAAGATGGCAGCGTCGCTCCTCCCTGTGCCAGCGAGGGGGGGGGGGGGGACCCATCACCCATCACAAAAAGATGACACGGCGTGTCAACATGGTGCCAGGCGGAGATAAAAAAGGTGAGAGACAATAGTCCAAAAGCAAACACTGAGTCTCCCAAATGGCCAGTGCTGTATTGGTATATGCAGAGGCACAAAGCGCAAACACAGAGAACGTGCTGAGAAAGATAACGGGTTTCCCTCACGGATGGACTCTCTGCAATAGTTTGGACTGTTTTCCGGCCTTGTTTTGATTTGATGACTTCGAAGAGCAAGGTCAGTGGAGCTTGCAACAGTTACATTAAAGAGGCCATGAGGACTTTTTGAAAAGATATTATGTTTGTATAAAAAGCAGCCGTATATCAGACATCTCTATAGCCAAAACGTGTCAGTTTGGTGCCCTGGGATTTACAAATGCTGTCACTCAAAAACAAGAACATTTTGTTTCATAATTACATCACATTCAACATCTCCACCACTGGTTTTTGCGCCGAACAATGATGACTTGTAGTACTAATAGCATCGGTTTTATTATTTTCACATTTAAATCATCACTGTCAGAGTGATTCATGTTTGCAACATCTTATTTTGCTCCACTGGGCTCACATAAGAGATCTCCACTTGAAAACGACTTCCTCTACATGCTAAATTCAATTTTAATTCACCCACATGAACAAAACCATGGCTGACATAAGCAACATATAAACGCCCACCAAAAAAAAAAGTTAAAAAGTAAAGTAGAAATCACCTCAGCCTTTACAAACACGGTCAGCCACTAGTTCTACTACCGTAAATGAGTTCATGTGTGTCAGAGGGAGGCCATCAGGGGCTCTGAGCAGAGATGAAAGCAGGTGTAAAAAAAAAAAAAAAAAAAAAAAAAAATTGGGGGGGCAGATGAGAGAGGAGAAGAGAGGGTTTTCACAAGGCGACAGAACCCCCCCACGCAAACATGTTGAGCAAAGTGAGCAGGTCTGTCAGCCCGCTGGCAGCAATCAAGGAAGCCCCGCGAAGCTCTCAGCACGCTCCCAGCCTGTTCATTACCGGCGCGGGGCACAGCCACTATATTCAAAAGGCGACCAAGAAGCAATGACATGCAACCGCGGGCTCACCTTCTGCTCGCACGGTGAAGGGGGAATCTCCGGGTCTCTTGGCCGAGAACTGGCCACCGAGAGAGGTCATTAGAAAGCACAGGCTGAAGAAGCCGATCCCCACCACAAAGATCCTGCATGGAGAGGAGCAGACACGCGAGCGTGTGGTTATGTGACACAAGGGACAGACAGACAGACAGACAGACAAAGAGTGCATGAAACAGAAGCAGGAGGAGACGATTTAGAAACGAGGCGTGTATGCACGAGTTCACTCCATGACATGCTCTTTGAGAGAACATCACTCCGAGTTCCCCTTGTGAGGCTTTTGTGGAGCTCGGACCTAATTTACAAAGTCACAGAGCGCCAGTGAACCTGCAGAAAAGCATTGTGTACTCGCTTGAATGTGTCGGCTTAAATTAACCATGACATGGACGGGCCTCCTGCATCACCCTGCTCTCCGTGAGCTCACATTCCCACGAACGCGTGCAATTACAGGTGAACGGTTGCGTTTGAGAGCGCAGTAGACATTTCTCAAGTTCTTAAGCTTTGAAAACACACAAGATTAGCTCCAAACTATCACGTGTTGATGGAACAGCGCTGAGATTTCTGTTTGAAATTGTTTGTGCACCCGAGCTCGCTCTCTTAAATTCGTATGAGGCAAGAAAACTGACGAAAAAGAGAGGCTGCAGGCAATCAGCAAGAGCCCGAGTGAGAGACGGAGCCACATTACTATCCAATATGTGAGGTAATTGTGAAAAACGAATTTGATGTTCAGGGGAGCGTGCAGGCTGTGCGGGGTTACGCGAGCATTGTGTGTGACTGCGCAGTGAGAGACCTCTGTGTGTGCAGTCTACTGAACTGTGCAATATGAGCAAGTGAGGTGCTCATTGGCATGTTTAAACCCGGTCTGGAGGCCTGGCAGAGGCTTGATGCGGTTACACCAACGTGTTCACTCAGAAAGCTGGAAAACATCGGGGGGGTTGGGGGGGCTTTTTATGCCTGAGAGAGCGGACCGCCGCCACCAGCGTGATCAGCACTGATTTCTCTATTTAAGTGAGTCGTTGAACTACCTTTGTGGTTAAAATTACATGAATTGAATTAATGACTTCTGAGATTTCGCTATCAATCATCTCCAGTCACTCGTGCTGAAACTTTTCGCTGCGTGTGAGCAAATGTTAATTATGGGACGGGAACACTGCTGATCAAGTTAATGTCTTCATTTAGAGGATTTTACGAAAACCACATATAAAAAAGAAGCAGCAGTGATCAAATGTGATGCAGTAAATGTTTAGATGGCGACCTGATTCGCATTAGTTTCTGCATTCCTCATTTTCTTTCCTTATGATAAAAATTAACAACAAACAATCGTCAGAATAAGTGAAATTTGCAAATGGAGAAGGTTTCCCGTTCTTACCTGAATGGTTTGAAAGTGAGAAGACATCTCCTCACCATAATGAAAAGGTCGGTGCTGGTTGCGATCATTTTCCACACACGTACAAAGCGCCGGGTCTCCTCAACATTGTGCGACTCTGTGCTACAACCGGCGTCACCACCATAACTTTGGACCGGAGTCACGGAGCGCGTGATGAAAACATGCAACTTCCCCGCACCGCCAGCCGTCCGTGCTGCGCTTTGTGTGCACAACTTCAGGAATACCGCCGGTGCGTCCTACAGCAGCGGGTCCTCCGTCGGTTTCTGAGGGTAAAAACTTGACTGTCTCTTGATCAGACGTGAACGTGTCCCGGTTCAGAGTTACGATGATGGAAGTGAAAGGGGGATCAAGCGCGGAAACGCAGGACTGATGAGTGCCTTGAATTCCTTGAAACTGACTGAGTCTCTCATTGCATGAGCTGCTCATGACTGTGGCCCGTTTACTGACAGCGCCATCTAACGGCTCAGACTGGAAAACGAAAATTCTATTCTCATTATTTAAAGAAAACAGACCATGAAAAGAAGGACAACAACTATAAAAGCATCTTTAACTAATATAAGTTTGTATAAAAGTTTAAAATATTATTTTACCGGAAACAAACCAGCCTTACAGCTAAAAATCAGAGCCTTAAATTACTAACTTTTAGCAAAACATATCACCACCCATAATCAAAACATAATTTTGCCTTTATGCTGGAACTGTATTTGTATCAAATCTATCATCTGACTTTAAAATACGTTAAACACATTCTGATAAATCACCTGACAATTTTTTAACACTGATTGTTCCATCGGAGGTGTCTTTACGCATTTCAGCACCGTGGACAGCTCTGCAATGTGAACTGCAGGCTGACAGCGGCTCAGCAGCGACACCCAGCGGACTGAGCACAGAATACACTGACAGCAGGATATACGCTACTCTAGTTGAATGTAGTTGAATTTACAAATTGATTCTATATTTTAGAAGGAATAAACATCTTTAAGCTTTATTTATTGCGTCTCTAAAATTATAACGACCCCCTGTGTTCATGATCAAACCGAAAGTTTTTGTTATGTATTAAAAAGTGTGCATTGTGAAATTTAAGATATAATATCGTTGCTGCAGCCTGAGCAGTAATTTCAGCTGACAGCACTATTTTCCCTCAGTTGTTTCTTTTTAAAGTTGTTTTTTTTCTGTTTTGTAAGAAATGCAAATGAAAGCAATAAAGAGATAGATAAATAAATAACCAAAAAACTGGATTGACCTTAATTGAATCCATATAAGTCATTAAGGAAAGAGAAAACATGAAATAACAAAAATAAATAAAGGGTTGCATCCAGTGATGGTCTAATGGACAGCAAGCAGCAGCATCCTCTGTTGCCATGACAACTATTTTCACTCTCACTTCTATGTTGGGCCTCAGCTCTGCCTGTTGCTGCTGTTTCCTCTTGGCTTGCAGAGAGAACGGCTCTTCTGCCAAGACAAGACCTGGCTGAGATCTGAAATTCCCCGCTGATCAGATCACTTTCCTTATTAACAAGTGACGATAAGACTGGTCTATTCTGACTGGATGCACAGCTTCATCACTTGACTGAGTGATAGAAAACCTTTACAGTGGTAAAGCTGAAAGATTGTGTAACATTTCAGATTATGTTTCTGTGTCTGTGTTTGCATGCATGCGTGCAAACACACTGATTAACAAAAAAAAAAATCCATTATTTTACAAGCAGCATCTGACTTTGGCTGCACAAATGAGCTAAAACACTCATGTTCATGTTCACTGAGTCTCAGAGAAGCTGCCATACACTTCCACAAGCTGCCCCCTCTCAGGATGTCAAACTTTTTATTTTCTACTTCTGTCTTCTTTTTTGGTTCCTTTCCTCTATTTCATGAGCAACCATCTTATCTATATGTTTTATTTTCCCTCTTATTTTTAGTAGTCCTGTTCTCCTCACCAGTGCATTATCTACAGTATTCATGACTGACACATGCAGTCTCTGTGTCTTAGCTTTTCTGTCTTTCTCTCCATCTGTCTACATGTCTCTCGAGCACCTACTTCCTCTGCAGTCTCTCTTCCTCTCTCACTGTTTGATTTGGATTCCCTCTGCTTGACAGCAGATTCACAGTTCCAGACGCCCAAGGACAAAGATCTCTTGAAAGTATTGCCTTAATGCTAAACACCGTGTTTGTATTAAATCGAGAAATATACATCTGGGACCCACAGGAGTAGAAAATGCAGGGAGGAAAAAAAAATCAAATACACCTACTAACAACACATGAAGAGTTTTTTTTCTCTCACTGAAGAGCTTTATGGATATTTCTGGCCACTCACAGATAAAAGAAATCACCTGCTTACATTGCTAGAATTGTCCATAGCAGCCATTAAAGTAACTGACAGAGATGCACGGCTGATGCTGTTATAGTGGTGCTGAAAGCCGCAGTCTTAATGTTCTTTTATACAACCCCATCAGGATTCAGATCCATTAAAGTCTTAATGGCTGCACATATCATAGCAGCTAAATGATGTGTGTGACACAAACCCCAGTGTCCAGTAGATCTAACGGTTTTTACGATCAGGTCTTCCTTGTGCCTTAACTTCCTCTGTAGGGGGCTCTAACACTTAAATAACAACTTCATAAAATATAAACTGGTGTACTTTGTTCAATGTTTTAAATGTACTCTTAAATCAAACCACTTTCTCAGCAAGTTTCCCTGTTTACATCCCATGTGACTGACAGTGTGTTCAGAGCAGCAGACACTTTCTTTGTCATCCTTGTACCAAACCGCATTTTGTCATCTGTCAAAATGTTGGACTTACAAATACGGGTGAGTTCATTCTCCCACACACTCTGAGATTTGTTTATATCAAAGTTGTGTGACAGAGAAACTTCCCAGTAAGCTGGATACGGTTGCCTTTTGGAAAGTCTCTGTTAAAGTTTCAGGTGAGTTTAAGCTGACTGCAGGTCTGCTACTTAAGCCTTTCAAATATGGACTTTGTACCACGTTTACCTCACAGCTGCACTAAAATGCTGCATTGCACTTAATGATTTTTAATCATATAACCTATTACAAGCTCTTAAAATATTATGAACTACTGAATACAAACACAAGCAGTGTGCAGTCGTATCCAAGTTGTGGTTGCTACTTAGTCACATCTGTAAGGGATTAATTTTACTCCTTCAGAATGTAATCGATAGTTCCCTATTAAAAAAAAAAACAACTCGCCACCATTCTCATTCACGATAAGAACAGTTTTCTTTTCTTGGGGTTAAAAAACACAACACAACACAACTAACATCAAATCTCTTATCTTTAACATGATCTGGATTCAAACATGCAACCACAGATGCAGCAGATACTCTTACTCCATCATACTTGTTTCCAAATACATGATTTAAAACCTCGATATTTGAAACGAAGCAAAGAGTGTTTAAGTTAAGCCTTTCTTTTTCTTTTTCTTGCATTGGCAGCTTTCTCAGTTCATCCAAGAAGTGCCGCACTGTTTGCGTTGTCACCACAAGCAAAGTGGCAAGTGATGAGCGAAGCTGGTGCCTTTTATCAAACTGAAGGGTTGCAGCATCTGTCTCAAAGTGTTAGGTGTAGAGGTCTTTAACGTTGTAGTGCACTGGATCACAAATTTTAACATCAAAGATAAGATGAGGAACTATTATAAGAATATTCATCCCCTTTATGCTGCAAATAGTGTCATATTATGATTTATACAATATTATATTTTCAGAGGAAAGTATGAAACTGCAGGCAGTTTTGTATAAATGTGACCTGATGTCCCCACGTTTTTAAAAGATGTGAAGCAAAAGCTGCATTGCCATGAACTTTTCAAAAGAATACAGATAAAATGAAAAGAACCGAGAAAAATGAAGGGGATTTTTATGACTGCACCTGCGTTTATTCAGCCTTCATGCTGTGCTGCACGGTGCAAATACAAATCAAGTTCATTCATTTTGCAGGCTGGTGCTGCCAGACAGAGACTGCTCTCATCAGTTCTTTTGCAAGGATAAGATCAGAACACATTAAAGAAAACTTTTCCTGGAGTTTTCAGACCTGATCACTCTTTCCCCTGCACCTTCTCCCCTAGTCTGTCTGACTTTCATCTGAAAGGAACAGATTGGCAATAACCTCCCGTTGAACACGAACAACACTGCGCAGCTCTGCTTTCAACTGTCACACATGTCTGAAAAATCCTCTGAGAACTTTTCTGTTTGTTTTAGTTCCTTGTGAAAAAAGAAAAAAAAAAGCTTTGCCAAGCTATTTATATTTCCATCCATCTTTGTCAGGACAGGTGAGGAACAGGTGAGCTGTTCCTCACCTGTCCAGTAGGTGTCCTAAATGAGCTCTTTACCCAGCACACCTGTGGATCATCATCAGTCAACCTTGACCTGCTCCACATTCCTAATCACTGTCTGTGTGTTAAGACAGTGTGTTCGCCATCATTTACCAGAACATTTCAAGCCTATATTACCTTCACACACCTGCATGATTCAATCTGTTAGGAGTTGATCTGCCTATTTTCATTAACTTTATGAAAAATTAAAGGATTTTTACCTTCTGGGAATTTATAAAGTTACAAGAAAAAACACAAGTTCATCTTTGCAGATTTCTTACTACTTTTTGAATATATTGAACTATTATTGTCAGATTGTATTGTTAGATTATGTTGATCAAAATACAATAGCCTGATATGACATTTGAACACCCCAGCAAACATGGGATGGGTGGGGCCCCAGTGGTGGAGCCTACAGGTGGGCTCCCCTGTCAGGGCCATGAACCTGAAGCCTGCCCACTGGGCTGAGTTTGGGCAGCCCACACAGGCATTACCTCAGCCAGGTTTAAGTTTGTCAGTTCTACTGTAGAAACATGGCAGTGCAACACGGCAGCACATCCTGGTCCTTTGTGCATATGAAAGACTTATTCTAAGGTAATAAAAACAAAACCAATTTGTATTTTCAAGCAATTATACACAAATTAGAACTTTCTTAAAAAATGTTAATTTTCTATTTCTTCCAAATCTTCTGCTAAATGCCAATAAATTCTACAAACTGGACTGTTAAATCAGAGTAGCTTAATATAGCCAACCACTGCTGTGTAATCTTTTCCACTTTTTTTCAAACTTAAGAATTTTTTTTTGGCATGAATGATAAGCATTGTGCAATTCAAATAAAGAACTGTTTTCCCAAAGAAAAAAACAGCTGCAGGCCTGCATGTGCAAGGGCCAACACGGTATTCATGTGAATTTGCCCATTTCCAAACATGCCCACACTAAACTCATACCTCCCTAAGTGGACCCGCATGGGCATGTTAGCTGAGACAGCTGTCAATTTTTTTTAGTAAATAGTAAGAAGTATCCACTTACCTGTTATGCAATTTATACATGTTATATTCTGGTATCACTGAAAATCACAAGCTTTGTATACTATTAATACTTCTATTCACATCAACAGATGATTGTTTTTTTTTTTTTTATTCCATGTAACTGAATATATATATATATATATAAACTACTTTTACACCTGAAATGAATGTGATCTTTTTTCCAAGTATGTTTTCTGGATACGGAGAACTGCATGCTGTAATGTGTAAATGCATGCAGGATGAATTGGAATCAGAATGTGATCCTTTTAGTTGGACCACACTTTAAGGTGAAAAGTTGAGAAATCACCATATCTTCACGTTAACTAAAGCAAACCAGGCACAAACTACAGGCAGCCTTGTTAGAAAGTCAGTCTGTCTTTGCCTTGACCGCCTCATCAACTTGCATATTGAGAATGCAGTCTCAGAAAGGCACATAGATTAGATCACAGATGTTAAATTCAGGTGTAAATGAGGGTCAGTTATTTTTCCTATGTGATTGAATCTCAGCCAGGTTTTAATCCATACAGCATGATCTCATTCTAAAGAAAAATTTACAAAGCAACCTTAAATGCCGCCTAACTCCACCTTTACCTGCACATTCAAACAATCCTAGTTTAAAAAAGTGGGGCATTGCTATGCTAGTCCCAGTTACATCTTTTTTAAAAGTCTGCCACACAAATCTTACAAACAAGCACATGGAGATCCAATTATTATGCGAGCCAAAATTAAGATAACAAGATTGCTTATTAATACCAAGTATAAAAGCAAACATCAGATGTTATTTTTCTGATACAGATCTTATTTTGAAAGCAGGTGCAAATCGATCTTGATGCTTTATATATGAATGTCTGATTTAGAAAAGATTCTGAGAGAAACTGAAAATGCTTGGCCTCTTTGTGAGGAGGAGTGACTTCAGACAGGATCACAGCGGGATTTGGAGATGTCTGCAAAGTTCTCCTACCCACCATATAAGCCAATAGTTTCCAGGCTGACAAAAGCACATAACTTGCCTGATTTTCATGATCAGGCTTGTCTTTTTGGCTCAGAGTTTAGCACTTTTTCATTGTTTACTGTGAAACCGGAGAACGTGGGTGGGACGTGTCTGTGGTTTAAAATGTAGAGCAAAAGAGTAAAATCAATACATCTTGAGTGCAGTTGTTTTCCCTCTGTGATTTACAGAGGGATGTAAAATGGTTTCTATTAATTATTTATAGGGAAAAACTGATTTTGCTCCCAGCAGGACAAAATAACTTGTAGCCGGTGCAGCGAAAGGATTTTAGAAATCAACATATTTATCTTGACTGTTATACATTTAACACAGTTTGCTTTTTTTTGCTTTACAGCTGCATGCAAGCCAAGCTATGACGGCTCAATAAAATTCAGCTGCATTTACACAAAAAGGGACGTTTCTATTGGCTGCTCCCTTAAGAAAAAGCCAGTACAAATAAATGGCTGATCCCTGGATAAAAAGACAGTTGAATGTTGTGAAGAAAAAAACTGCAATTAAGTGAATCAGCACCTCCCTGAAGTCCGGTTGCACCAACCTGCAATCTCCCTCCAGCGATGAGTGAGACAGTTCTACAAATCCATTAAAAAGGACTCCAACCCATAAACACCTTAACTGGTAAACAACAGGCTGTTTACAATGTGCCTTTAATGTCAAATCTGTAATGTTTATGCTGACATTTCTTGTTTTAAGACAGAAATTCACTTGCTTTTCTTTGCCTCTTATACTCATACATACTTTATACTTGGCTATTAGAAATAATCTGTAATTGAGGCTTAGAGCAAATCTCTCAAAGCATCAGAGAGGCTTTAATTAAAACTGGCTGATTTAAAAGAAGCATGCTATTCTGTTGTTGTCAGGAGAAAGAGTCAAATTCTGATGGAAAAAACAATACTGAATGACAAAACCTTCATAATATTTATTCATGTAGCCTCTGGGTTTTAAATATAGAGACACAGAATTGTATACACATTTAGTAAATAAATACAAAGTCTTAAAGCAGGGGTGTCAAACTAATTTTCACCAAGGGCCACATCAGTACTATAGTTGCCCTCAAAGAGCTGGTTGTAAATGTGAGGCTGTATAAACTAACTATTCCGTAACATATTGTTAAATAACTGTCTCTGTATTGGATTTTTTATATTAATTAAGTAACAAATATCGTATATGCATTTGCATAAATGTATAAATATTTAGCAAAGATAAATCCTCTTAATTTATCAGGTTGAGAAACCGGCAGCACTGCCTCAATAAAAGATCAAACTCTTTAAGTAAACAACAAAGGCAAATATCATCAAACTCAAGTTATTACATGAACTTTGTTCAAAACTTTTCTCACAGTCAGCATAGGAGCAGAATTATGGTTCGATAATTTGACTGTGTGCTGATGAGAACATGTGTGACAGATGCAAAAACAAAGAATGTGAAATGAACTCAAAATAACAATACAGGTTGCCTCATTTCACAACGATATCGGTCATGTTTTGAGTGAAGTTGATAAGATCCGACACACACTGCCCCATAACACCAAGGACAAACCGGTTTGTCTCCCTGAAGTACAAACGTATATTCGTTTTCTATCTTTCAGTAAACTGCCTTCCTCCTGCTTCATTTTTCTCTTCTTGAACATTTTTGAGGTAATTGTTTAGAATTCTCACCCACGCTTGTTGAAAAGCCACCGAAGTTGAAACACGGTGAATTTTCGTCACTTCGCGGTAAACCGAATCGATGTGCATTGTGGGAGATGTAGTTTATGGCCAATGTACGCTTTAAAGCAGTGTTTTTCAACCCCTGTGCCGCAGCATACGGTGCCATGGTGAGAGATCGTCAGGTGTGCCGTAGGAAATTATCCAATTTCACCTAATTGGCCCAAAAAAACAGAATTAATTATTATCTGCAAATAATTTGCCAT
>JAQNCA010000011.1:7404115-7431315 GCA_029783725.1 Acanthurus tractus
ACTTTTACAGGTAACTATCTGCACTGAGATGGAACTGGCTGCACTCTTCACTATCTTATCAACATAATTATTTTAGAAGGGAGTTTATACAGTTATTTTATCTGTTCATGTCAGTAGATATCAGGAAGAGGAATTAAGATAAGTGTGACATTATTAAAAACGTCCATCCTATTTCAAGTTAATGTATAATACTGACATAAAAAATATAAGCATTAAAGAAGGATACTGGGATACATTTAAAAGAAAAAGATCCCTATTACAAACTGTAAGAAACAAATTGTGCATATACTTCACAAAGCCGTGTGAGCCATGTTCGCATTTCTCATGAGGTCGAGACGAGCCACAATAGGAGGCAACTGTTTTATTTAACACATTGACAGACGCCACAGAGCCAGACGGAAGAGTGTCGGTGTCTCAATCACATTACAGACAAGTCAGGAGAACAGTGAATACAGAGGAGACATCATGAAAAACACTAACAGACGGATACAGCTCAATTTAGATACAATTCATAGCAACAGCATTTAATAAAGACAAGCTCCAACTTTGTGTCAACACAACATCAGCCCGTGCATCCATGAGCACATCAGGACAAATAAACTTCAACAGAACAAAGTAGTAAAAAGCGAAGACATAGTACTGCTGTATGGAAGACATTCTCAATGAGCTTTTTCAACATGTGAAACAGGAACAACTCTTCAAAAAAAAAAAAAAATGTGAGAACAGATATTTGAGCATTGGCTTATAAAGTATATTTCCCTGAGCAGAAGGCTCGATCAGCATAGAAATACACTACTTCCCCTAAAGCATCACTTCAAAATTTACTCAGAGAGCAAAAAAGTGCATGTTTATAAGACAAGTGTTTTTAATGCAAAAACACCAAAAAAAAAACACCACCAGGACCACACTTGTGTTTTTGCATGTTTTTACCAGTTCACTAAAAACGCCCATATTGCTGCTGACCATTTGTCCTATTTTTAAAACACAAGTCTTATCTATCCTTCAGCCATCAGTTTTCATTCACTACTACAGAACGAAAGTTAAGTAGCCTGCCATATTTAATTTTGTCTAATTTGTCAGTCACTTGTACAGTACTGCACCTAAAGCAAGGATCACTTCAAAGTTTCAAGCCTTTAAAGTTGGTTTGATGAGCCATACTGTTCAAACTTTAAACTCATAGGGGCAAAAAGAAGCAAATGTGAACATTTTTCAAAGCAAATAGGGAATTTCGCTGCTTGCTTGCCTTGAAAAAGGATGTGGACTAGTGATGTAAACACATACTTTTCCAACACATAGCTACAGCAGCGCATAAAGCCCAGAATACAAGCACAGACTTAGTCACATCACCAGATAACAACTGTAACTGACAGAAAAGAAAACCCAGCAGGAGACTCACTGTTAGCGCTCGTTCCTGCAAGTTAGCTTTTCTATAGCAAACCAAATTGAACAAAAACTGCAGGATGCTGAGTGAGAACCTTTGCTCTGCCAGATAGTCACCACTTATGTTTAGTGTTCATGGTTTTTAGTTAGTTGGCTAAAACTAAGTAAGAATGTAAATCAAATGCAGAGTCAGTCACTGTTAGGCAGTCAAAATAAGCTCGATATCAGATTAAGAACTATGTATTTAGTCTGCCGCCACAGAGATGTAGTGTAATAAAAGGCTGATAAATCAAAACCAGCAAAAACATTCATTTTATCACACAGGGCTGAAGTCAAGGTCGACATTTGAATCTTCCATTGAGGTTTTTAAACTAAGCTTTTAATGACTGTCTTCATGTTACATGACATCACTCCCTTAAGAAGGAGCATTTCACCTTGCATTATTCACAAGAGTTTCACAGCTGGATCATTTGAATGTTGAAGTGAGGATATATCCTCTTTTTGAATCAAAAAAGTTTAAAACATAAACCCTGAGCTCTCTCGCCAGTAAACGACTCAAGATCACGGCAGAATAGTGTGACTTGGAGTTTGTATTCTTCCAAAAGCACTGATCCGCCCTGGACTCTCTTAGGTGCATCATCATCAAATGGTGGTGACTATCACCCTGCTCTGCCCTTTCAACCTGCACAACACTCAAAGCCCTGTGTTACATGCGATGGCCTGCTGATGTTGGTTTAGACTACGGCTACATTATCTGTCCAGCCCTAACTTCTTCTTCCTCTCCATCTTCTTCGTATTATTATTATAATTATTATCAAAGATTTCCTACTCTCTACTTCATGAAACTACGCACTATTTGATGTCTGTTACAGGCATTAAGCAACGGAAGTGAATGTAAACTAATATATGATCATTTAAATACTTAGGTTAATGGGCAGAACTCAGTCTGAACATTGTAGAATTTTCAAACATTTTTTTTCTTAAATTCTACAAGCCCCTTAATAAAGTTTTTCAAACCAAGTCTTTCGACACTTTGGAAACCATGAATGTAGTTACATTTACCTCCATTGTACAGGGGTCACAGCAGGAATCTCAGAGGCAGATTTCTCAAAAACACAACATCAAACCAAAACCATCTTCTTGGTTAGATACTAACAAGGTATGTAGGAAAATATACTTTGTTATTCTTCAGCTGAACTGACCTCATAACATACAGGATAATATGACAACTCATGCATCTTCTCAGAAAAGTGTTGTATCCCATCAGACATTTGAACAAACATCCAAATATTCCCACAAATGGTGCAAAAAAAAGCTGCATAAAAATATAGTTTGGGCACCAACAAACAGGTGATTGTTCAGTCTTGCCTATGTGATGGAAACAACAAATCCAATTTAATGCAGAGGAACCACAGCCCTTAACAGCTGTGATCATTATTGGGCCAGTAAAAGCATCTGGGAATGGCTAATAAAGCACAAAGTCCTGTTACTGATGACATTTTTCTCTTTTTTTTTTTTTTGCAGATGGAGCTCAGTCATTAGATATGAGGTACCGCAGTGTAATACAAAATAACTTTTTTACTCTTTAAATATAAAGCATTTTCCATTCAAATTAGCAAATTAATGAGTAAGACAAAAACAAGGGCCTTACAATATGACTGAATGCACAAAAGCTCAAAGTCACTTGTTTGCTCTTTTGTCATCCCTCCTCAACAAGAACAAGATGCATTAATGAAAAAAAAATTATTTAAAACTTTTACTAGGTAGATAAATAACTCTGGGTATTTCATCTCTGGGAATTATAATTTCTTTGAATGAATTAGAATACTTGTCATCCTGACATACACACTACATGGAACATGACTTGAGCATGTTTATTAGAGCTGGGAAGACCTGCCCTCTGCAGTCTCTATCAGACCCACCTCAGCCCTCACTCTCTCACACTCTAGTCGTCCACGGTGATGTTACGGAACAAGTAGGCCATGGACTCTCCGTTGTGGATGCGGCGGATGGCTTCAGCCAATATCATGCTGACATCTACAGTCTTGATTTTGGGACACTGAAGCTTCTGTACTTCATGGGGGACTGTGTTGGTGACCACCACCTGAGGGGCGGACAAGCACAAAGATTTTGCTCAGACTTAAGGGACCATTATGTTTTTTGTTTCTATTTATATCAAAAGCAATTTTCAGGGCAGGTTTTTGTGTTACATTGATGATTGATGCATTGAAAGATTTTGCCATTAGAGGTCTTGAGGCAGCTGTTTTACCTAAACTAAATCATAAACATGAAAACTCATCATTTGGTAATGCTTACAGTATTTTGGAAGGGAGAACAGTTTGGGAAATAAACACAACATCTGTTGTAAGAAATTACAAATTACAGACAGATAATTGTACAGGTAAATATAATCATGTTTGATGCCTTAGAACAGATGTTGGGCCTTTTCTGATCCACTGAGCTCCAACACACCAGATTTGACATCTAAGTCAAAATATTGGCTGGGAGAGTTGACCAATGCCTGTTCAGTATATCTGAGACACAAACTGGGATTACAGATCTTATGGTAATACGGTCCTGATAAAACACACGCTGTAAAGCTGAAAACATAAATAAACTAAATATGAAATTAAACAAAACTGAAACAACTGTTTTTGAGCCTTAGACAGTAGGAAGGAACTGAAAACAGAAACTGACAGTTTACAGAAACAAAACTAATTTCATGCTTTAACAAAACTCTGAAAAATCTTCCATCAGGGAGGGAGTTTTTTCTCTCACATTATCGTCATATAGAATAAATGTCAATTAAAGATCTTGTATATATTTATTCTGGTTTCAAATGAGTTTTTTCAGTTTGGTATTTTCTTCGTCACTTGTTATTTTCCACTTTATCTTTTCTTTTCATATCTGAGATGTCTGGCACATTCAAACTCAACTGTAACAACTTTTGACAATCAAATTTCAAAACAAGAAGGGAAACATGATCAAAAAATAAATAAACAAATAAATACTAAGTCAGGTGGCCTCACCTCATCAATGGCGGACTCCTCTATGAGGCGTGGAGCATCAGCAGACAGTAAGCCGTGTGTGGCCATGATGTAAATCTTATAGGCTCCTCTCTCTTTCAGGATCTCTGCAGCTGCAACAAAGTCTCCTACATCATCTATAATGTCATCCTAAAAGAAAAAACAAAGAAAAGAAATACGATCTGTAGCTTTGACTAAAAAAAATCACACTCTCCTCTCTTTCTTTAAAGTTATTTCTCTGGTTATCTCTGTCATCAGTTGTCTAATACAGTTGTCCCTCACTATAACGCGGTTCACCTTTCGTGGCCTCGCTGTTTCGCAGATTTTTTTAGTGCAATTTTGCATGCTTTTTTTTTTACAGCATATGAACACACATTGTGTTCCTCTGTCCTCAGGTCTGAACTTTGAGAGTGTTTAAACGAGAGAAATGTGAGAAAATGTTAATGCCTGTCTGAGAAAAGTGTATATCGTGTGTGGTGAGGGGTTTTACAGCCTTAAAACATATATAATAATTGTAAAAAAATGAAGCTGACTACTTCGCGGATTTCGCCTATTGCGAGTTATTTTTAGAACGTAACCCCCGCGATAAAGGAGGGACCACTGTATCACATTATCTTTAAGGGAACCTACACATTGTGGCTTACTGTGTGCACAAATGAGTGGCATGGCAACAAGAAGAAATGTCAAAACACAGTGTACTTGTTATAAAGTCAGTGATAAACTCAATAATGTCCATATCCAACAGGATATCCAACAGTTTGCCACCACAAGCTTCTGGTCATATCAGAACAAATTATGTTGTAGCAGCAAAACCCTTAACTTAAAAGGCGTATTTAAGATACATGTTTCATTCCTGCCCATGGTCTAAACTGTGCTTTAGGTGTAGTGGCTCTAACAGTGGCAGTAAAAGAATGATTTTACAATGAGAACTCTTAAAATGGAACGATTATAAGATGATAGAACAGCTGACAGTGACAGCTCCACCATGTAGGCTATTAAAGAGCGAAATCACAGCTTCTTACCACAATGATGGCAATTCTCCCTCCCACGTCTCCGACTACAGTAATGGGAGGTTTCTCCTTGGCCATCATTACTGCAAAGGAAAGCATGACTGGTTACCTGTGAGAGCATGTCGAGGAGGTTATGTGGACTGCATTTTCACCTAATCAAAAGTAAATGTCAGTAGATTGGGTAAAATGGGTTGAGAAAATGTTTTGCAATTTAGAAAAATCTGCACCCCGAATTCCAGGGTCTTTATTGGTTGATGCAAATGATTTGAAAAGGTTATGTTAGGGTATGTCAAAAAAATGCTACATTAAATTTTAAATGGTGATCAATCAAAAGTTAAAAAATGTTTCCCCCCATTGTACCCCACCTACCCCTCAGAGATTAAACTGAAATGCCAAACTTAGTAGAACACATGCCATGCAAAATCAAATGACAGGGTTTTTCTGCCCAGGATACCCAATCAGAAGGCAATGAACAACCGCCTGGACACACACAACCTCAGGCCCGGGCTGTGGCAGGCATGTGGCAGCAGTCTGCATATGAACCGATATGCACCACGACAGTCTTATTTCACACAGGACAACAGTGGCTGACAAGCACTGATGAGGGTTTCTTCATACACACTTGCCAATGTTCTGGGTTCAGTCCTCAGTCGAACATCACTGCTGCCAGCGACTACGTTTACATGCACACAATAATCAGAGAGCATCTCGCATGTTATTAACAGGAGATGCAACAGCTGCATTTTTTGACCAAATATCGATGAAAAAGCTAACTAGATATTATTTATTCAGGAGACTGGTGCTAAGCCTAGGATGCAGACAGTGTCTGGAAAAAAAGGGAGGAGAATACTGACTAAAATAGCCACCCAATGGCAGGCTCATAGCCACAGTCTACATCCAGTGAGTCAGATTATTTGAAGCATAACCAAATGTTAAAATGCAGCTGCATTTGAGTATTTTTGTGCATGTAAATGTAGTCATCCAAAGGGTATAAGAAAACAATCAACTGGTAAACAATCAGCCGGCCAAGCTGATTGTAAAGGAAAAAGTACAAAGAAGCAGAGAGAGGAAGAGCATGCCTTGCAGTACACGTGGCTGAATACCGTGAGTCCCACAGCACCAGAAAAATCTGGCAGTGCCACGCTCAGACTTTGGTCACTATTAACCAAGAAGAGCAAAAGCCATGTCGTTAACTGTACACACACTTCTCAAATATGTGTTTTTACAGCTTGCTGGGATACTGCAACGAGCTACCTGAGAAATGTTTGGTCAGACATCTGCAATTTAATTAAGGATATTGTCAGTAAAAGCCATAAATCAGCATTATCTAATCCGAACAGCTCAAATATTTTAATCAGTAGTTTTTTTAAAAAAAAGGTCGGCACTGCAATCCAGAAACCTCCCCTCAGAGAAAAAAGTGTCACTGTGCTAAATATTATCTATCCATTATCATTAACAGTGTATATTTTGCTGACACAATTCTGTCTGTGCTTTGGCGAGAGCCGGATACACCCGGTCAGGTCGCTAACTAACAATCAGTCAACCGTTTACACTCAGATTTGCAACTAAGGGCAATTAAGAGTCACCAATTAACCTACTCTGATTGTCTTTCCACTGTGGGAGGAAGCTGGAGGAAACCCACACAGGTGAGAACATGACACTACTCACAGAAAGGCCAGGTTCAAGACCAGACCGTCCGTGCAGTGCTTGTCACTGCACCACCAGGGCAGCGCCTAATATAATTGCTAATAAAAGGAGCTCTGCTATAGGCAGGTAGAATCCTTGAGGAGGCAGACTAAAACTTTGATTTGAGCTGTTTTTTATGCTTAAATGTACCAACCATCCCTGTCATAACATTTCTTCTTCCCATCATTGGATGTTAGGTATCAACAGCATGCTTCATTGTTATAATCATGCAGGTATGACCAAATGTAAAACGGGTTTTAAGAGCGGGTTTAATATGGGTGCACCATGTGTTGATTGGCAAGATGAGTCCAGATATTTAAATAAAAAGTAAAATAAAAAGAAAATACATTTAGCGAGGTTCTGGTTTGATTTATGGATTTCAAAATAAAATCAGAACACAGGAAAACAAAGAAGGGGTTTGGCCATCTTGTAGAACTAGCTGTCTGGAATCTTAGAAAGGTGCAGTAAACATAAGAGCTGCTCATTTCAAGTCAAACATGCCATGCAAGTAGCATACAGCACGGAGCACACTCTAGCCGATTCGACTGAAAACGTGAATGCAAATTGTCTGTGCACTAAAAATCAGTTTGTGCACTGTCTTTGCTGACTCCCTCACCTGAGTCCAGACTGTATTTTCACAAGATGCAACACAAACCCTTTATCTACACATGCACGATTTGAGGAACCAGTTGAAGAGGAAGTATTTTATAGTCAGATGTAAGTTAATGTTTACGGTCGTACTTGGGAGCTCTATGCCAGGGAACGGAGCTTGTTGTTTGCCTGCTATTACCAACAAATAAACACCACGTTAACACAAATGCACAAATATTTGACATGACAAACACATGATGCTAAGACTTGGAAAATCCTCTCTGTAGGTAGGTTTTTAAAAATTCAAATTGACCAATCAGACTCACTCGGTTAAATCTAAAACAAAATCGTCTTATGTTTGAAGCACTTTGTTTAAAAGGAGGATTTTTTAAGTCAAGCGTGAGGATAGAAACACAAGTAAGAATAGAAATATTTTTACTAAATAATAAGTGAATACTGGACGCAAATAATTTGGAGTCATTTGCCAATGACACAGTCATTATATATTATATAAATGGCCTTACCAGGAATTAACTCTGAAAATACGCTGAAAACTATATGCCAGAGGCCTGTTAGTATTTCTCACCAAAGTTCAATATTTTAAAATCAATCTATGCTGAGAAACAGGCAGCAGCTTTGCTTCTATGATTATTGAGAGCACATCACTCTGTGTAAGTTTGGAGTTGCAGCTTGCGGAGGATGCATGAGTTGTGTATCTGTGGATTTAAAACATGCAGTAACACAAAAATCCATTTCTTGAAGTATGGTTGATGGCATGAGTGAGAGACAGCAGAATCTACAGCTCCAACAACAGGTTAGCACAAATAAGAGCTGTATTAGGTTGTCAGCAGGATTTATATTGTGAATGCAGTGAAGTAGTTAAACTAGCAGAAAAAGACATTTCTGGCTGAATGTGACCACAGTGTAACAAATAAAGAGGCATCTAAATGTGAGAAGCAATAAACAAGTACTTTCAGTACTGGTAAAAATCTCTCAAGCTTTGGACTTTCAAATCTATGGAGCGGCCATGGTTGCTACTATTCTTTTTTCATTCTGTTATCTCATGACAATGGAATAAATTAATGCGCCATCGCAGGATAACAGCTCGCTATCACAAGATAACGCATTAGTTTATCCTGTTATCACGAGATAACAGAATGAAAAGAAACAGTAGTGATCATGGACACTCTCGGCTTCCGTACAAATCTGCAAAGAAAATCTGAAAAATATCGACAGTGTTCCATAAAGATGGGTGATCTTACAAGGAAGCTCCAGCCCTGTGTGTCCTGTAGTGTTGCGTACACATGGCGGCGAGTGTCTTCCGTCAGCCATGTCAGACTCTGAACACTGAGCCTCGCCGTGAATCACAGCCAGACCCAAACGCAGGCGCTCTGCATAAGACTGAGCTCTGGAAAAAAAAATAATAGAGAAACATCAGAAAGCAGTGGTGAAATGACAGAAGACACTTCTAATTTTTTCCTCTTATCTGCACATATTTTGTCACATACATTCTAAATAAGATAATGCCTTAAAAAAAACAATGGTATGATAACAAGTAAAGTCTCTTCATTTCAAGACAACTAAAATTTCTTTTCAACACAACATTGTTCAGAGAAGAGGGAAATTAGTAGATGTGAAATGCTTATTTTTGTTCATCATTTACCTTTTGGCTGCTGATGGGGACTTTGCAACAATGATTGCATTTCTGTAATCAGGAATCTAACAGGGAAAAAGAAAACAGAAGTCAACATTTGATATATCAGACTGTCTGATTGCATCTGTTTTGTACATGGGGTACTGGCACTTAAATACACACAGCAAACATTCATTACCTCTTCTTGGATGTACTGAATCAGGAAGGGGGATGCACGCAAGTTGTCCACTGGAAAGCTAAAGAAGCCTTGGATCTCCTTCTGATGCAAGTCCATGGTGATGATGTGCGTTAATCCTTGAAGTGAAAAGACAGATTAGTGGTAACATGGACTTAACAGGTATTTCACTCATGTAAAATACTTAGGATATAATCTTAGGAAAAGTGATTATTAGAAATAAAAAGACTTGTCAAGTCATAGGTAAACAACTTTTTGTTCTCTTTACCTGCTTTAGCTAACATTGAAGCTAACAGCTTGCTCACTATGGAGCCCCTCTTTCTCATCTTGCACTGTTTGCTGTAGGGAAAGTAAGGAATGACTCCAATGATGTTCTTTGCACAAGATGTCTTGAGGGCATAAGCCATAACCAGCAGCTCCATGATGGCTGTGTTGACATCTCTGGTTGCATGTAAACAGAATAAAAAGGGCATGTAAACTTCACAGAATAAAAACATAAGAACAGGTATTTGTGCATATTTCAGATTTTCTTCAGTCTTGCTTCAAGTGATATGACTTTTATTACTCACCGTGGTATTGTCTGAATGATGAAAATAGTTTGTCCACGAACAGATTCTTTCACATCCACTCTAGTTTCTGTTGGACAAAAAAAATGTGATGGTAATCAATTAATTCAGCACAGCATATTATGATGACTGTGAATCTTTCCCATCACTTATCAAAAAAATAATACTGATTAAGCTTGTTCTAACAGTTCTTTCTCAAACCTGGTTAGACTTAAATTTCACAGCCCTCAAAATATATTCAGATGATCTGAACCACACTGCGCAAGAGCAGAGCAGTGCAAATGTGATTTACAATATATGACTTGATACCTTTTCTAACGAATGGACAAGTGACATTAATTTCATCTTCAGGACAACGATTACTTTTCTTATCACACTGAAACATTCAATAGTCAAACCAGGTCAGCAACTTCTCAAATTCTTAAATGCCCATGTATTTTATGCTTGCCAATATCCAAGGAGACGACATCCATTGAAAACCCTCCAGTGGCTAAAATGAAGATGCAACGTGTTTTTGTGTGTTTGTTTTCAGTTTAGCTGATTAGTGGACTGTCAGGTTTTTCCTGCTGCAAGGTATCCTTCTGTTATCAGCCCTGTCTAATTGTACAAATGAATACTTCGACCTGTATAAAGCTATAATGATCTCCTCACCTCTGTTCGATTCCTGATAGACCACTGACTTCCCCAGTTCAACTCCAAGCCGCCTGTAAAACAAGAGCATAAGCATTACAGCTAGAATGTGACCAGATGTAAGATAAATTGATCACTTAGAAACAAGAGCATACGACATTTAGCACGTCCTTCATTCATTCACAACCAGACAAACAATGTTGGCAAAAACATCTGGAAGCGTTCCTCAGTGCTGGACGTCACACAATATGTTACACAATGGCCAGACATCAAATACAATCTGTCACCGTTGTTTACTGAGTCTAAAAAAGGTGGCTACATCCTCTAACATACTGAAATTATATGTAAAGTTAATTCACTTGCGTACGTGTCTTGGCCTTGTGTATGAGAATAACACGCAAGTTATTTTTAACAGCAACAGCAGTAAATGTTAGAAAACGAAACGAACGCCACACTGCGCTTACTCTGTTATCTTCTTGGCCAATTCTGTGCATGCGGCGGAGGAGTTTGCGGAAAAAACGCGATAACCACTTTTAGCGACATTCATTGTGGTACTCCTGGTGGTCTTTCTTTCACAGAGACTGACAGCAGCGGCACCGTTTCAACCGAGACCACCGCGCTCGCTTCCGACTCTTCTGCTAATGACGTTTACTTGAGCTAACTAGCTAAGCTAGCTACCGCATGCTAACCTGCTAGGTGAGCTAACTACATGGACAGATGTTAAGTGTGTGAAGTAAAGTTAGCTACAACATAGCTACAACACAAACATGAATTACTGACTTTATTCTACTAATTATATCCGAAGTTAGCGGACAAACGACTGATACAAGTCACCTAAAAACAGTCTACACTTAATACTACGGAATCCGCTTTAGGTCAATCCTTCCAGCTGCGCTTTGCGTCACATATTTTTGTATGAGAATCATACTTAGACGTGAATTCGGTTTTTGTGTGAACAGTCGCTAAGTGTTTTATTTCCTTATTCTGGTGCAGTAAGGTGTGATGATACCATGCTGTTTTTTTATAGAGTAGATTTAATTAATTTAATGCGTAGTTTGAAGGCCTTAATCTCTTTGATGCTGGACATCCTTTTAATCCAAATTTGCATACGTGCCAATAAAATCTGAGTGCAACTTTCTCCAAAAATTTGAAAAACCTGTTTTTGCTCTTGTTTTTTTGTTTGTTTGTTTGTTTGTTTTTTAGAATCATGTAAATTGTCGAGGAAGAATGTAAATATGTGAAATTGTATTGTAAATTATTATTGTTTAATAATTACTTAACTGGATTATGGGTAAAGGCTTACAATAGATTGGTTGATAAATGGCATTTTAAGTGTTAGTAATTAGATGGAAGAAAATCAGATAAGCTGATGTTTCAGGTGATAAATGCAAAAAATGTTTGCACATGACTTTTGCCTTCATTTTTTGACAGAACCGCTTTGCACTTTATAATGACTATTATTATTATAATTATTATTTTCACTAATTGACTTCTATGAATAAACTTGTCATTCATCCAAAAATTAGCTTTTTGAAAAGCAGCATTACTCCAGGTGTCCACTAGATGTCATTACTTATTAACCCTAAATCTACTGAGTAGACTTAAATGTTAATGGACGTCTCAAACTGAGATCATGAGTTTATTTATTTATCTGAGAATAAGTCACATATATAACATTATTCATATGAACTGCAGTGTTAATTTGTGGGTGTGTGTAGAAATAACAGCAGCAGTAATCATAAAACATTGCAAAATTGGTTCTGTTGTTTAAGTATAAATCAGTTTGTGCTGATCATGTTGATCTACAATCATTGACTGTGCTACCTTGTTTGACTGATCTGCTCCTACAAAATCGGACCCTAACTGTCTGATCCCAGACCAGTTTGGTCATCATAAACATGTGCAATGGGAAGCTGGATGTTTGAACCCTGATCTTGTTGTTTTTAATTTGGATTACCTGTCACAAACGTGACTAGTTTCCCCTTTAACAAAAGTTAAAATATTTAGAAAGTGATTCAAGTGGCAATAACACTGCTGCAGTGATGTTAAAGAGGATCATGTTTGCTTGCAAAGGCTTTTTTTCTGAGATATTTGGGACACACCAGGCCAGGGAACATGACACATGTCCACATGCACCACAGTTTTTTCACCAACTTAATCATTTTCAAGGACCCTGTAAATGTTTAACATGCCTCCGCCTGCTTTTGGCACTTGCTCTATGTTTTAGCTTTAAAAAAGCAGTAAATAGCCCCACAATCTAATCTTTTGCCACAATATCTGAAGTCTTTTCACTGTTCCCATGTTTTCTCTCCCTTTTTACAGTTATCTCACAAATTCCTGGCTAATTGATCTCATTAATTCAGCCCATTATAACACCTGAATAAGAGCATTCTCAAGTGTTCAGCTGTGACAATATGAGTGAGATATGAATTCCTGCTGATAACCCCTGCTGCAACAAAGGTGAAAAAATGAATGCATTTGAAATGGTGAACCAAGAGTTGTTTAATTTTATTGAGGGTGTGTGCAAACAATGAAATAAGGAAGGAAAAATGATCTTAAAACATGCTGACATAACCTGTTTCTGTATATCATGCTGTTTAATCTTTTTAGTCATCCGAGTGTTTTTACATTTATGTGGGCAGGTCCTTGTTAAAAATTCAATATTATCACAAGTAAATCTTCTGGATGGATGGGATGAAGGAAAAAAGGTCAGTGTGTGTTCCTTCATCTAATTTTAAAGGCATAATTTTACATTACTTTAATGCTGAAAAATGCTTATTTTATACTTGTTTCCTTATCTCATCATGTTTTTATTAACACCACCTACAAAGGTGAGGTGGGAGTGGGAGAAAGAGAGAGAGAGGAAAAGAGAGAGAGAGAGAGAGGGAGAAAAAGAAGGGAGAGTGTAAAAGAGAGAGTACAGAGGCTCCTCCTCGTTTGCTGCGTGTGTTTCTTGTGTTTTTTCAGCCTGTTCTTCACTCACACTCTCACTCAGCTGAGATATAGAGGTGGAGAAGGAGAAGATTCTCACTGGGAATAAGAAGAGAAAAGGGATTTTCTTTTCGCGCTCGTCAAGAAAGACACATAAACCAGAAAAAAAAGGTAGAGATAGAGTGTTTATTTTGAGGGAGGGGGTTTTCTGACTAGAGCCCTGCCTTCTGCACGTGCTCAGCTCTGCACAACTGCGTTCCCAGATGGAAAGGATGCAGGGAGAGGGAGAGCTGGACCACTTGGAGCAACCAAGCCCTCTGACTGACAAGGAGAAGGTGATGATCCAGGACTCCTGGGCGAAAGTCTACCAGACCTGTGATGATGTTGGGGTGGCCATACTAGTCAGGTAAATTTCTTTTACTCAGGTTTAGTCTCCTTGTTAATGTTTTGGAATTTTTTGCTCAGGTTGAGCTCAGACTTTGGAGGATATTCAGAATTCAGACAGAAAAATAACAGTAACGAGGTGCCAAAGGTGACAAATTCTGTGTGTAATAAGAAAAAGAAAGACATGTCTTTCTGAAACAGCGGTTGCATGCCGTAGAAAATCACAAGCATCACGTCCAATTCCTATTTTGAGACTTTTCATTATTTTCCTCTTTATTTCTGCAACTTTAATGAGTTCACTACTGAAAAGGTCAAATTTGCATTTTCCCTTCTGTAATGTAAGAGCACCTGCTGGAGCTATAAGGCCTACTGATGCTTTTCTGTCTCAGAAAGCTGCAAACATATCTATCTCAACAAACTTTAGCAAGAGTCAAGACTTCTGGATTACCATCTCTCAGAATGCAGCCAATGCCAAATTTGAACGATCTCACTGACTTTACAAGTTTCTGTCCAAAGACACACACTTAGTAGTATTTTTGCATGGGCATGCTCTTTTTAATCCTACTTATCAAATTGTAGAGGCAAAAGATAAACACTATAATCCATCATTTAGACATCTTTGGCACTCAAAGGGCTCCCTCCCGTGGAGCAGGTCATGTTTTGAATGCCAGGCAACCTACAGCAGCGTGACTCCATCACTGGCTGTCAGACCTTTATAACGTCTCTCTTTTCTCTGACATGAGAAATGAGGGAGTTTTGCACAACGTCTCCCACTGCAAGTTTGTGTAGCGAGAGACGTCATGTTAGTGAGTGTTTCTCATCGGTCATTTAAGTGCTTTTAGTGAGCTTGCAGTCCTGTTGGAGGATTGTCACACTCACTGTTGTTATCTCTCTTGTTTTCTCTGAGAGGCTTTCAAGTGTGGCGAGATTCACTGCCTGACGCCACATGTCTTGATAATCCTTTATGATTGCAGGAGGGGAAAGTTGAGAGGGAGTTTAGCAAAAACACAGAGCGCAACATGTACTTGTGCTGTCACTATCAGTAAAATGATGTATTTTTTTTCCACAGATTACTGATTATAATTATTATCATTGCTATTGACTACGAGGAGTAAGCTTCAGCACTTAACCAAAAAAAAAAAAAACACTTCACTCCATTGCTTTCGATGAAACAATGTTAAAACTAAATGAATCTTCCTCCACATTCCTTCACAAAGACCTTACAACCTTGAGGAATTTAAGGAATGGGGATTGATCTGTGAGTGTGACCATGTCATATTCTCCTTTTAGCAGTAAAAGCCAATCCTATCTTTCTGCCGAACCTCAGTCTTCACTTGAATTCTTCAAACTAATGTCTTTAGGGAACAGATAAGATCCACAGTAGCAAATTATGGCTCTGAAATGAGAAACTTTCTCTTGATTCAGCTCCTCAGTTTGCAGCGAAGAATAGATAAGGAAGGATTAAGACTGCAATGACCATATAAAATACTAATGAGGCTATTTATATGCAACCACAGGTCATGCAATTACAAGAGAGAGAGATTAAACACCACCGTTCCTCATTAGTTTGCGCTGAAAGTTGGAATATTTTGCTTCGATTCTTGCCAGAGCACTCCACCCAGAGCTGGGAGATTAAGACACCACCTTCTATCTTCCTCCCTGTTAGGATATTTATATTCATAAGTCTAGTATTTAGCCATATGCTTCAGATCTAACAAAAAAAAAAACTGCTTTTGTGTCAGTTGTTGCAGGGAAATAAGGGAGATTGGACTTTGGCATTAGATAGCCGGCAACCAGATGCATTGGCCCTCTTCCCAGACTGAGGGAGGGGGGAAGTGTTTAGGTTCCTCTTATGATGCCTCTTAGGGTCAAACGGGGATAGAAATCAAAGAAAATGTCACACGGACAGCGTGAGCCGGGATGTGTTAAGTACGATCAGACCTGGAACTTGAACCAAATGTCAATAATATGATATTATGCTTGAGAGTAGATGCTAGAAAAGCAATTACAAGGAAATGGCTTAAAGGGGACATCCCATCAGTAGAGGACCTGTCACTTTCTCCATTAGACTTAAGGAAAGTAAATCTGAGGGCACTTTGGAGAAGTTCTTTTTTGCTTGTTTTTTGTTCCTTTCCCTATTGTATTTTCTGTCTCTTAAATATAAGAAACACTCCTTGTTCATTTGGTTATGTCCTGTAATCACACTGGAAAATGCTAAAAGAGAATGATCACGGCAGAGATCAGACTGATGATGACTGTCTAAACTGTAATTATGATGCTATGTGACTCCAAATAAAGAAAGTAAAAAATAAAAACCAATAATGCTTAACGCTACACGATATGTTAGCTGTCTCTGCAGTTCTAATAATTACAGTCTCAACCATGAAGTCAAAGGTGTGCTTGTGGTACCCTGAGGAGGCAGCAACGTTCATGTTCTTCATCTCATTGTCTCTATAATTAACACATTACACCTTTTATTAGACATTGTGAAACTGTGAGGGATTCTGGGTTTTTTTGTTTGTTTGTTTGTTGGCTTGTTTTATTTTCTGAGGCATTTCAGAACCAAACACACACCTGAGCCAGCAGGTTCATGAGGGGGAGCCACTTATGATGATAACAAGAAAGATTGTGTGACTCAAGAGGGCAGATTTTCAGGCACAGGATACAATTTATGGCGTGAGTTTTTAACTCAGGGAGTCATAAACAATGCAACAAATTTATAATGGAATAAAGAACTGGGCATATATAATTGAATAGCCATGAAAGCCTCTTAACAGGTTAACTAGGACAATGAGCTAAGGCAAAGAATGACTTATATTACTGTTTTACTTTTTTAGAAAGAACACAGAATGGCAAAAGCTATTGTTTTTTTAAACTTGCTTTATTTGCTAAAGACGTGGTCCAACAAATCATAATCAGCAAGTATGACAATCTTCAGTCAATGTTTGTCACATTCTCAGTTAATAACATTTTCCTTGTGCAATTAAATTCTCCATTGTCCTTCCATCCTGAATGTCATTCTACAATGAAACACAAGGTATAAAGGTGAAATATATAAATATAAGATGATAAGAGAAAAACATTATGACAAATACAGGAAAAAAGAAATTGATAAAGTATCAAAAGAACAATGTGCAGAGTAAGTGTGTACCCATTAATGGAATCAAACTTTGCACTTACACTGACAGATAATTAAACATAGCAACTATGAAGGAGAACAAGCTGTATAAAGGGGAAGAGTACTTAAGACTGTTATCTACATAAATATGTGGGAAAATAGAGGGATAGAAAGCACCAATGACTACACACTTAAAATAAAATGTCTGTTTATAAGTCCAGTGTTTCTGTAAGTTGTAAACAGATAGTTTTGCTTTAAAGCAAAAGCCAAGACAGTTATTAAACTATGTCTTCCTGATTTCACCAGAGCCACAACTTCAGAAAAACATCTGTTACAGATATTATATTGGATTCTGCAAGGTTAATATCTGTGAGTTTATTTCTGTAAACGGGTTTATTTATTTATGAGAGTAGATATAAGAAGTGGAGAAATATGGAAGTATTTTTGCCACATGCACTTTATTAAACAATCCCTGATAGTTAGATGTAATAATTAAATACTATTTTAATGTAACCTGTCAACGTGTCAGTAGTGCTCAACATGTTTGCCTTTGCTACTGGATGATTACTTCATGAGTCAAAGTATCCAAAGAAATGAGCAAGGCCATTAGTCAAGAAAAACTGATAAACCCACCATGATTCTGAAAATATGTAGACGTCTTACAGCTATTGTGATTAATAACTTCAATAACAGGTACTGGCGTTCATCAGTTTTGGGTCGTGTTTTCTCTGCAGCTTAAAGTTTTTCCTTTACTTTTCAAATTCTTTTCAAATATATAAAAAACATACCATGCACCACCACCTAGATACCAGTTTAAAGCAAACATTTTAAGGGAAAATATGCAGCACTCTCATGTCAGTGCTGTTATTTACTTATAGTATCTTGCCAGCTCAAAAAAGAAAAAAGAAAAAAGAATGAACGTGGGTTTGCAGGATTGAGCTGGTGCAGGCTGAAGGGCCATGAGATTAGAAAAGCTCCACTGCAGCTGCTCATATCTCTCATTTGGACAAACTCTCCTCCTTTTCAGGCTGTTTGTGAACTTTCCCTCATCGAAGCAGTATTTCAACGACTTCAAGCACATCGAGGAGCCAGAGGAGCTGGAGAGGAGTGCCCAGCTCAGGAAGCATGCTCACAGAGTCATGAATGCCATCAACACACTGGTGGAGAATCTTGACAACTCAGAGAAAGTGACCTCAGTGCTGAACCTTCTGGGCAGGGCCCACGCACTGCGTCACAAGGTGGAGCCAGTGTACTTTAAGGTAAAGGGCATGTGAACAAAACAAGAAATGGCACTTACACACACATCAGACATTAACTTTTAGGGTAAGGATGTTTTGTTAACAAGTTCATTTATCTTTAAAGCTGCATAAGGGCATTTTTAAACACTAGAGGGCAGAAAGTAGCAAACATAAATTGCATAAAAGCACAAATCTTCAATCTGATAGGCTGTTGGTCTTTGGTTGAGGAACAGAGTTAAACAGTTTCCATTACATGCACATGCAGGTCTACTCTTTATGTGATTATGAAGAGAGTTTAAAGTTAAGAACTTTATTGGCATTCAAGCGTTCAAGTAATTGAAAGTTGCAAGATGCATGTTTGAACTCCACCAATATCTACCACATGAAAAATGTCAAATTATGGCTTTAAAAGAACTTCAAGGTGTCTTAAGTACTGTGCAATTTTGTGTCTTGCCCAGATCCTTGGTGGTGTGATACTGGAAGTCCTGGGAGCAGAGTTTTCAGCGGTTGTGACACCAGAGGTGGCCGCGGCGTGGACCAAACTCTTGGCTACTGTCTACTGCAGTATCTCGGCCGTCTATGAGGAACTTGGCTGGAGTAAACTCTCAACATCAACAGGATGAAGCCATTAGCCTGGGTTTTATTGGACCATGAGCACCCAGAGGCACTACATTCTTTGGCCCAAGGCCACATAGGAGAGGGATGAATTGGTTGTACTGATCTTTAAGAGAAGCAATGTATCTTTACAGAAGTTATCAGACGAATCATGAGGAATACAGTTAATGTGATCAAGATAATCATGGGCTATGGGACATATACTCAAAATAAGGACAGCTACTATGCCCTTTTATTGGCTAATTGGGTGTGTCTGTGTTTGTATGTGCGCATAAGAGGGAGAGAATTATACAGGAAATAAAAGAATTAAAGCTCTCCAATTTGTTTTTTTCTACTCTGTAGAAGCTATGAGGGATGAATTACAAACATTAACCCAAAAAAGTGGAGAAGAGGTCACATTTGACTCAGATGTGCCTTCTGCTGAATGTGTATATCTATGAACTGCCATGTAAAATCCTTTTTTTTAAAAAAAAAATTAAATATCATGTGATGATGTTTGTTCTTTTATCAGTCCGGATCCACGCTTTTTTTATATATATATTTCTAACAGTGAACTGTGATGATTTTACTTTTTTCATTAAAACTCACCTTTGTATCTGTATTTATCAAAGTTTTAAATAAAATTAAACAAAGATAAAGCCTTTGAAGTTACTGCCAAGGTGTCAAATGCTTTAAAAACTGAAACTTGCTATGACCCAATTCCCCTTTATTCCTTTGTTCACCTCTCTTGCATGCTTGTCTCTCGCTTGACCTACTGTTTCCTTATTCTCTGTCTGAGTCAGCAATTTTGAGAATAAGTGGCTCAGCTGCTGAAAGGACCTGTTTATAATCCCATTTAACCCACTATGCTCTCTCTTTTTATTATGTATATTTTCATGGTATATTGTTGATCAGACAGATTATTCAAATACACTTTCATTTGATTGACTTGTTAATCCTCACTGTAAACCGATGCTGTGAAGTGCCTCTCAAAGCCACTTTAAGCAAAAAAATGCAGCCTCTCCTTTACAAAAAAAGACAATATTGAGGTTGATGTGGCTTGTCATGCTGATGAAATGGTGGTGAGGTGGGTTTGTCGTCTGAATACAAACAAACAGCATGCTCTGTTTACCTTCAAGTCCCAGCAGCGAGATCCAACCCCCTCCTTGATCCTAGCTAATCCTCTGAGCTAATCTCTCCAATCATGACTGAGAGCCAGGAGGGAAGACAGGAATAGTTAAGACTGTTACAGCACAAACTCCCTCTCCTTTTGCCATTCAAGCCTTTCAATGGGAGGAGAAGTCTCAGGACTCTGAACCACCATCAGTCCCAAGGCAGGAGGTCTTTGGGGGTAGGACCATGTGCACCACCTTGGCGGTCCTCACCACCATTGCTCTCATCCTGCGGCAGAGATTCTCCAGCAAAATCGGGCCGTGAGTACTGATCACAAGCTCTTAGGATGTTTTAGCAGGCAGTCTGTAGAAAAATGAGGTTTCAACGATAATATTCTACATTTTTCTTAACACCTGACACTAAAAAAAGACAAATTCAACAGCTTCAATCTTGTGAGAAAAGCTTTAAATACTCTAAAACAATTCCAGGCGTGCAGCAAATGTGAAAACACACAAACGCAGAAAGTGCATGTCTGTGTCATGTGTGGGAGAGTGAGGGCAAATCTGCAGCATTGATTTGAAATCACTCCTGTGATTATTTTAGGGTTCGCCTCGAGCTGCAGCGCGTGGATTAAGTGGCTCGATGCACAACAACAGTGTCTTCCAGTTTTTTTAATGGAGAGATGAATGGAGGAGAAAGCATCAGAGCTCTTGAGTTCATGGCTGCTAATTGACGCTAAGTGCAATCTTCTCAGTCCTCCCCCATCTCCGAGGCCCTGAGCCACTCACACAGCGATGGCAAATAATACCTCATAGCTACAGCACCATGGAGCATGGCAACAGCAGCTGACAAAAAAAACTCAGTTTATTTCTAATGCTTTGCCAAACCAGGTTTCCAGATAAACTGTGTTCAAAAAGGCACTGAGATGATTAAAATGGAGCAATTAGAATATGTTGTGTATCGACCAACAGGCAGAAAGAGGCTGCTGAGAAAGAAGTGCCAGACGTGAAGAGCAATGGAGCAGCAGAAACCAAAAAATGACAGACGTGAGCATCACAGGTAAAGGACACATCAAAGAAACAGACTGAGCGGATGAAACATGAGTCCACAGGAGCCTTAAAGGAGAACTCCTCCGATTTTTGTACTGCACTTTCAACCAGCAGTTGCACCAAAATCTGTTTCTCTTACAATTACCGTGCTGCCACTATATAGCTGTTCCCTGCCTGGTTAAAACATATTCACCCAGTTTGAAAAAAAATGGATATTTGGGTAACACTTTATTTAATGTGTATTTAAAATGATTAATAACTGCAAATTCTCAGAAAGGTTGCTTGAAGGGATGATGTGACAGTGGTTAACTGGTACGCTTTACATCAACTAACTCCAGTAATTTGTGCAAGATTCTTTGCTGGTTAGCTGGACATACACACGTAAAAAGAAATAGAATGTAAATTAATAGATATTTGATGTAAATTTGGTTTTGAACATAGGTGCTTCTTTGAATGGAGCTCTAGAAATCAACAACTGCTTGTAAACTTGACTAATTTAACTTAAACAACTCTGTCAGAACATTGCATTTTCATCATTTTTGATTAATTTTAGTTGTTTCCAAAAACCGTCCATGGAAAGTTTTAAGAAATCCTCGACCTGGGAAATTCAGCTTTTAATAATGTTATTATTGGACAATTGTGCAAAACTCTAAACTGCACTCATGAGAAATGACAGTCTCTCTAAGGGGCACATCACCTCCTGAGCATCGGCATTGGATGTAAATCATGGTGAAAAAACCTGACAAACGCTAATGTTATTCCTCAGGATATTGTACTGAGGTGACTGGATGGTGGTGGCGTCATCGAGGTTGCCAGACCTGACAAAACTTCTGCAAAGTCTCAGAAAATATTATTAAACTGAAAACCAGAAAAGTGACATTTATATGTAAAATCGTTGGATCATCCCTTCAGGATTATAAATTTTCGCACTTTACCTTGAATAATCTTATTCGACACTAGCAGTATTTTAGCCAAAAACTGGGCTAATGTTAAATTTTATCAAATATGAATTTGTCATTTTAAAAAAAAATGTTGCATGTAGACTAAAAATGAGCATCACAGTGGGTTCAAGTGACAGTTATGTGGAAGTCATATTTGTGTGTGTGTCAGTGTGTTAAGGGAGGTTTATAGAGGGGGGCTCCAGACAAGGGGAGAAAGTGGAGCAGTGGAGCATGTCACAAAGGCACAGATGCATAAGGAGCTAAGATGCTTGCCCCACATTTAGCTTTTAAGTATTCACTGCTACACTGCTAATGCTAAATGATTTAGAGGCAGAACAACAGCCCATCATCTCTTTGGAGGGTTATTATAAATACATTACCTCCCTACAACCACATAGCTTAATGTAGCTGTAATAGATCCAGAAAGTAATAAACTGACTATTGTAGCTGCAGGTTACAGGTCTTCAGTGTGTTATATTTTACTTGTCGATTTATTGAGGCAAGCACATCCAGCTGCATCATGAATCATTCCTTTGTGAATGATTATTTTCCTACATCGTTCATGACTTTGCATGGCAGCTTTAACTCCCCTTGTGCTCCTCCTTTCTACAGACATGAACTACATAAACAGAATAGGTCTTCGTCTTAAGTCCTGCGAGCATCAGGTGAGCTTTGTCATCTGTTATATTTGACTTTAATGGCCCAAATAAACAAACGGACAAACATTCATTTCATCCACAACTTTAAATCAACAAACCCTGATGTGTTTTCTCTTCTTTTATCAACAGCCTCTGTCACCAAGTCTAATGTACCCGGATGCTAAAGGAGAGGTTGCCTGCTATCTTTTCCTCATTGATGAGATTCTGATTCATGGTTGCTTCACAGCTCACAACAAGACTCCCTCCAGGACTTAAAAAAAAAAGTGGGCTAGAAAAACAATGAGGCCTTTTTTGATCATGGCTTCCTCCATCTGTCCTGCAGATGCTCCCAATTAGTGGGAAAGGAAACAGCAACTGAGTGATTTCTCAGAAGATCAAGCCTGACTAGTAGTGGAATGTAACTAAGTACTGTTCATAGAGTGTAATTTTGAGGTACTTGTACTGTACTTGAGTATCTCACTGTTGTGCAATTTATACCTCTTCTCCACAAAAACAGAAATATTGTACTTTTGATCCACTACATTTGTCCAACAGTCAGAGTTACTGGTTACTTTTCAGATTATAATTTTCCTTTCCTTTCTGTCTGGTGAAATCCATGTATCTCCAGATATTAAGATTTTGATTTTTACTGTAAAACTGAAGGATTAATGTTCCTTTGTGGGTTGAAAAACTTCCTCTGCTTCTTCAGCAAAATAAATGATTTTAAAAAGCCTCTTGGATCAGATGCAGAATGCATTTCCACAAAGCTGAAAACAGGCCTGTTTCTATGACCTTGTAGCAAGCTGACTCTTTTAGAGATACGTGGTTCTCAAAGGATGCCACAAACATCTGCCACAAACATCTATTTCTAAAAAACAATATGATGCATTCCTGCTGAATAAACTAGCCAACTGTGTACAAAGTAGTCAAAATAAGCTCAACCCTAAACATCTACAGCATTAAAATGCAATGCACATGTTAATTCAGCAATGATATTAAATCCAAAGACATTATGCTGTGTGTACTTCTAAAACACAGAGACATAATATGTGCTTTTACTTTTTTGTAAGAACATTCTGCTGATAATACTGAGAAACATATACTTAATAAAGGTTTACAATGCAGGACTTTCACTTGTAAGAGAACTGTTTTCATCATGTGATATTTGTAAGACAACTTAAAGAATACAGAGATGTAGGACTACATCTTCCTGACAAATGCTTCCCGTGAACACTGAATTTATAGAATTGTTTTTCTGTTTCAAAGCAGATGTGATCAGAGTTTAAAGTGATAAAACATGTTTTGTGCCTCTACATAAAAACCTGATTTCATGTTTTGCTTGCTTTTAAAAAAGACTTGTGTTAAGTGTATGAATGAGGGCGGTATTTATCTTCACTGAAGATCTCAAGTGGCCTAATTTCTCCTGAAAGAAGGGCTGAAGTCATGTATTGTGGCAGAGAATCTATAAAGATTTATGTTGTTCTCACAGGGAAGAAAAACTAATTAAATAAAGGAAGGAAATGCATTTGTGCTCCATTGTGTGGTTCTGAATGTCAGTAAAGATTATCTTTCTCTGCACTTAGAATAATTTATCCAGATTTGCTGACGATTAATTTTAAGAAATGTATATTTATCTCATGACACAAGTTATGCATTTTTCTCTTCTCTACAGCCCACTGTTGTTTTAAATGGTCAGCTTTGCTTGTTGACATTCACATCTGGTTACGTACAGTTATTGTTGTCATTCGGTGTTGCTTTTGTCTCATAATATTAAAACAAACTTTTGCACATGAAATTGTGATAAAATTTAACATCACTTGTGACTGCACTTTTGCTTCACAATCAAATCTTCATCTCGAAAAACATACATGAAAATGTTCAGAGTTTTCTTCTTTGATCAAGCAAATTGATAAATTTCCTGCCTCTAGGTCTAAAGTGCACTCCTAAAAAAAGACAGAAACATTGACATAAAGCCTAAAAAAATCCTAATCACAGTCTTTTAAAGGTCCATTAAAAAAATCATTTCCAGGCTCATTTGGAGAACTTCAAAGAAGAATTAACATAAAATTAATGCTTGCATGTAAGCTATGCTTGCACATCACCGAGCAGATTACCGTCTAGCAGTCATTGTTTTTGTGTTGTTAAATCTGTCTGTGTACCTGTAAAGTTTAAAGGTTGTCTGCAAACTTTGCCTTGAAATCCTTCCCCATTGCTGCTTTAACAAAGCTGCAGTGAATGTAAATGAATCTAAATAAACCTGCAGCATGCAAGGTGCAAGAGTATTAAGAAGAGTGTAAATGTGCTCACATTTGTTATCATTGTACTGAAAAAAGTGCGACATCAGGCCAACACCTCTCTGAATTAAACATAGGCTTGGGAGGATAAATTATTCAGCTCTTCAGTTTTGATCTGACTGATTTGTTTTGACTAATTTTCTAAACTCTAGTGCCACCTGGTGGTAGCACTGTTGTACATTTATATTTTAATAACTAAGAAAGCAGATTACTTTGTAAAGGGAAGTCCAGAACAAGCTGCCCCAAACGCAACCCAAAACAAACACATTTTCTGAAACACTTTTCTCTAAAAGCTACGCCAAAACTACTTTACCCACAAAGCACTGCGAACTATAAACAGGAAATGTCGCGCGCCGGTTGCTACGTGTGCGGTATTGTGCAGCTTCTGTAACGTTAAACCTCCAAAACATACTTGCTTCTTACTTGCCTTTTGCCTCGTGTGCAGCTTAAAGATAAAACTTTGTGAAGACAATCGTGAATTTGTTTTGAAAGACTGAGGTTTCGTAACGTTAAGTGTTAAATATGGCCAGTCTACGGTAACAATATGATGTACGATAGCGGCGGTGTGATTCGTTCTGTTAGCTTTATTTACTTTATGTAAACTGGACTACTTTTAAATGATACAAACGAATTATATGATCGTATTTAACTATGAAATGATACAATATGTAGCCATATTATCTTACCATTGTCTTGCATTGTATCCTTAATATGCTGGCTGGTATACCAGTGGTAACCAAGGAGACAGGAGACGCCTAATCAGATTTAGCTGGGTTAGCGTTAGCCAGCTAGCTACTCTCAGATTTAATGCTACCAGACAAGATTCAATATGGTGAGTCAACGTTTCCTGATTTATTAATGTAAATAAGATCTTTGAAAAAAGTTAACACATGTTTTAATCGCTTTGTATGTATAAAATTGATTTGCTCTGTGCAGTGCAGGTAGTTTAGCAAGGTGAAAGGATTCTTGTTGATAAATATCTTAATATGTCTCACTGTGAACAGGCAACAAAGCTGAAGGGCAAACCACCCAAAAGTAAGTTCCTGAAATGTTATTTGAATGCTGTACAGTTGTTCCACCCCGTAGTTTTTCTACGTATTAGTTTTAAATTTGTATGAAATAACTTTATATAGAGCCAAGTTTGTATCAGAGGGCTTTACAATCTTGACAGCCAAGATCCCTTTAACAGAGCAGACAGACCATATAGTAAAGTAGCAGAAAAAAGATAAATATGGTTACAACCGAAAGCTTCAAGGAAGTAATCCTGCAAAAGAAGGATAATACAGAAAACGGTAACTGGTGGCATTATAATCAGAATGCTAAATGTAAAAACAGGTCAAGACACCTTAGAGTGTAAAAAGTTGAAGAGCCCAAAGCTTCTTTAAAAGTGCATCCCCTCCTATTATTCTTAGGTTCATTCGAAGATGACGACGTGCTTGACAGCTTATTTGATTATAAAAGTAAGTAAGCAATTCTGGATTTGTAAAACAAACACCATTATCAGTATTATTGTAGTTTTGTCACTGTGAGAGTCTCATGTGCTACAATAATTTACTCACAATTCCCTCACCAGAACACCCAGTTAGGGACAAAGCCACTCGCAGTGGGGCACTGAGTCGGTAAGTTGGAAAATATAAGAGTTATTTATCATCAATTATAAATTAGCCCTCTTCCTGTTTGTGAGTTACATTATATTTTTCTCCAGCTCCTCTGCCACTGATAATATTTTCAGTATGCTGGCAGAGGAAGTAAAGAGGGATGGTGGAGACACTGAGGTATGTAGACAGCTGTTAAATTGCACAATTAGATTCATATAATTTTCCATTGTCCCGTTGTTAATATTTCTATTCTTTCCAAGGACTCTGATGTCTCAGCAGCAGATCCTAAAGACATACTGAAGAGCATGAAGGTAGGTCTTTATGAACTGTGAGCCTGCAGGCAGAAAGTTGCGCAAAAAGTTTGCAATTGTCTGTTTATGGTCCCAAGGCCAGTCACACTGCCTTTTCCTCTGCATTTGTTTACTTTTAAGGATATGGATGATATGGATGCTGACCTTTTTTCATCAAAGAAAAAACCTAGCTCAGCTCCTGCACAAACAAAGCCATTTGGTAATGAAGGGCCAAAGAAAGACTCTTCAACATTAGAAAGTAATTTAAAACCAGAGGGAGGAGGTAATTAAGTG
>JAQNCA010000011.1:7455396-7468090 GCA_029783725.1 Acanthurus tractus
AAAAAACTCAAACAATAGAACCAATTGTTGTCGCCCCCCCCCCCCCCCCCCACACACACACACACATACCTTTCTCCTCTGTATGTGTGTGTGCGTGTGTGTGAAGACTTCCTCCAGCTGATAACACATAAAGTGACTGGCTGAGTTTACGCCTCCACAGCTGGCCGACCCATTTCCTGTCCTGTGCGTTTCTCTCAACCTGCTCTATCTGCAGCATCATCAAACTGTACGAACCGCCTCCACTCACACATAAACACACACACACACACACACTCTCACTTTCTTTTGCCCTTCCCCCCCAAAACTCCTCCTATGCACATACACTCATACACACTCAGCCCCTCGCATCTCTGCAGCACTTAGTGAGGGGGAGGGGCCTGGTCTGCTGCTGTGCATATGATCACCTCTCCTCCTGTCATCTCCAGATTGTACTCTTCCTCCCTCCTTCGGTTAATGAGCCATCAGCACCTAATGTGTCCTTAATAACGAGCTTTACGTCTGCAAAATAGAATCGTAGAGGGTTTCTTTCTAATCATACAATAGCTTTTAAGTGAGTTTCAGCGCTCAACACTTGGTGGTTGAAGCTCAGCAAAGCGGAGAGAGTAGGGTTTCCCACCGGATCAGTCAGCGTAACATATTGAGAGGCGCGCGATCAATGCAAGCTGCAGGGAGTCAAGTGCTTTGCTCCTTTTCTGTGGCCTTTTTCTTTTTTCTTTTTTTTTTCTCTCGCCTGTTTGCAGGGTCTGCGGTGAGGAGCATTAGTGCGCCGGAGCAAAGGGGAGTGCAAATGTTAACATTATCATCATACACCCCTCACAAACCTACCCACCCACCTACACACCTCCACGCTCTCACACAGCAGTTTATTTCGGGTCACAGTGACCGCATTAGAGCTGTTACACCCACAGGTATGCAGCAGCTAAATATCATCAGTGTGAGAGTGAGCTGTTTGTCCTGACGATAAAAAACGAAACCAAAACAACTCATATTCTACAATAATAAAAGAACAGTATTTCAACAGGGTAGAAGAGATCAAACTGTGTGGATGCCGATGAAAATATTCTGCTGCTGAGAGTGAAAACTAGACTGTTAACAGGCTAATGGGGTTCAAAGAAACACTGATTACAAGCTTTTTTAAGGTTTTGATGCGCGTGTCACTGTCATCCAGACTCAGTTCAGTCAACGCAGTTAGCTGATAGCACGCATTATTTTCTTGCTGCTTCTTCTGGAGCTTGTGAAAGAAGCAAAGTGTTGGAAGAAGTGTAATTATTCAAATATCTTCACACAATGCAAACAGAAGAAACTTCTCCTTCGGGACTGTGTGTAAATTATTGGGGTGCGGCAGTGGGCTGTAATTTAATTTCATTTAATAGCAGGGCTCTGTCCAGTGTCATTAATATCCAGTTTCTCCCTGTGACTTAGAGGGAAGTTGCTCATTTTGCATTACAGGCAAAATGTAAACATCATTGTAATTCTGGGTGAGAAGGTCAAAAAAAGAAAATCTTGTTTTTGTTCAAGCTGAGGTGAGATTCTCAACTTTGCTCTATTTTCTCAACTAAAACTGAGTGAAATATTCTCTTTTTCAAGACGTCATAAGTAAGATAGCCGAGCAATAATATAAAAAAAGCCTCCACAGCCATTATGCACCTTTTAAAAAAAAAAAAGGTATTTACTGTTTATGACAAATGTTTCAACTGAAGCTGTATTTCCACTGTATGGTATGGCACGGCTCAGCTCGGCTCACTATTGTTATTAAGTGCTTTTTTTGATTTCTCTTCCCACTGCAGATTATAGCCCGTCAGCGTAGGCAGGCTTTTTAGCTGATCCTCTTTGCAATTCAGTGTGAAACTGCTGTGAAATTATCTTCGAGACACAAACAAACATACACAGTAACAGCGGAGGATGTCAGAGAGATGCTTTTCTCGATTCCTCGTGCGTGGCTGTTTGTCACAGAGAGCGGACAGACTTTGTTTGAAAAGAGGATGAAAGCAACAAGACAAAGGATTTTCGTAAAAAAACTGGAGAGTTTGAAAATCCTACATCAGAGCGCCGATGATGAAACAACTCTGGTTGCTCTGATTTGGGTAACTGACAACTTTTTTGCACAATCAGTGGTCTGCAGTTGTTTTACTGTATCTTTTAGTTTAAAAAGTAAAAGTTTACTTAAAAAAGTACCAAGCACCGGGTGCTAACCGCAACTCTACAGAAACCAAAAATCAGAACTGGCTCCAAAAATGAGTCAATAAGTCCTATATTAAAATATCCAATTTTAGAGCAGAGATGAAAATGTTTACAGCTTGATACAAAAAGTGGTTTTGGTCTCTGTAGCTTATTTTCCTGTTCATGACAATTTTTTTGTAACTTTAACATTGAGGCTTCACATTAAGTGTAATTAAAGGCCACCTACTCTAGGTGACAGCAAGCCTCGAGCTTTCGACCGGGAGTCGCAAAGTCTTCGTTAGAAATGTGCATCCTCCCAAACTCCACCCCTTTTGTCCAAATATGGTCACATCTGGTTCCAGAAAACCAAGATGGCAACAGCTACACTGCCTCGTGACTTCAAAAGAATACACCGCAAACTAATCGATGATGTTACTTTCAGACTGAAAAATAAACTTGTTTACGATCCAGACGAATACAGTGAATTGATTGTTGAATTAATTTGCCCATTGAGCACTTCTGCTATAATGCTGCTAGCCTGCACAGTACATTTTGATATGTGGGAGTTGTGGGCTTGTTAGTCACTAATATCTTCACATAAAGCTGAAGTCTACCTGCTCTCAAACCTGGCAGACTAAGTAGCTATTCATTGGTGTTTTAATTAAAATAAAGGCCAGATAAAGACTTTTTTTTGTCCTGCACAAAATGGGAAAATGCACCATTAAGATGGGTAATGCACACAAAAACTGTGTTTTTAATCTAACTGTTTGGTTTTTTTTTTAGTTAATTGCTATTCCTCTTATATTTACAATAAACAACACAAGAGAAGTGTGGAGTAAAAATAAATCAGGGATGTCATGTTGATTTAAAATGTACATATATATGTAACCCTCCCCTTTTTTTGACCCCACCCACCTCAGACATTTCTGAGTGGTCCCTCGATGAAATGTAACGTACTTGAAGTTGACCTCTTCCATCTTCCATATTCACTGCAGTGCCGATTTTCTGCCTATGACTTGATTTTACATAAGTACACATTACATTTGCATACTGATAGTCCAAGATGCAACTTGTATCTCCTACCATGGTTACTGTATCCTCCAGGTGCTTTGAATGCATCATTGTGTTCTGCAGTCTGCACTCATAAAAACTGCAGCTGCTCCCATGCGCTGTTCATTACTAAATGTATAACGTACATCTCATAAAGGTAGAGATAAGCTATGCAAATGCCCCGTCATGCTTGCAGATATTTGGTTGGAGAGAGGGGTCCCCCTGGTGGCCCCTCTCACACACAAAGCTGCTCATTGAAAGACTTTTACTCTGAGATGTGTCCTCATGTTAGACGTAGACCTAGACTTCCTGCTTCCTGTATTTACACTCATGAATGGATTAGTCAGACAACATTAAACTCAGCTGCAGGAGACTTTGTTCTTCATCATCTGCATTACTTGACGCCAGCATCCAGCTTATTGTAATTTATCATCAGAGAAATGTACTTGATACTTGCATAGAAACACAGCTGCAAATAAAGATCAGTGTCAACATGTTGGTGTAGGGTGTTTTTACACCACTTTTAACTTATGGTACTATACTGTTCAATCGTTTATTCCACTGGCTGCTTTAATGTAACAGCATTTTTTTAAATATATATATTAAACACAAATGTTAATATTGATATTTGTCTTTGTTTGTATTGTCATTGAGTTTTATAAATGATTTAAGAACGTTGTGTCACAGTGTGTGGAGGCTCAGCTGACCATCACTGGTCTGATGTTTATGTGATGAAGAACATTTCTGTCTGGCTGTTATATCCAAAATTTGTAAGAAGCCTAATATGATGACATGAATTACAGAGCGGTGATGAATGTTTTATTTGTTGTTTTGCTGTTCATTGTGATAAAAACTGGCTTGCAGTGCAGTAGATCAGGTGATCCACGGGATATGTTTGAATGTGTGATGCTGTGTGAGAAAATGATGCAATTGTTCTGTAATGGTGTTCCACATATTTGAAACTTTTTGCTTTGCAGTGCAAATAGGAGAAAAAGTCAAGAAAAGTGCCTTAGCCATGACACAAGGCCGCAGACAGGTGGAACACAGAAAATCAACATATTCTTTGCTCTAAAATAAGAAATTCACACTTTTAGCACAGTGAATGACCCAAGTGTTGGCGGTTCAGTCTCCAACCTGCACAGGGTTTGATACACACAACAAGTAAATGCTGATTCTTCACTTAAAAAGGAGTCTGTTTAACCTGTAAAGCTTTCTGGAAGAGAGAATACTGAAGTTTTAACATATTTAACCATGTAAGGTTGTTATTACCTTTATTGATCAGGCTGTCGATGACCAGGTTTCCATTATCTTCTTTTATTTCCTTGTGATTCTTTGTTTCTAGACTTCTTTTTTAAAGACCAATAAACATATTCATACAGAAGAAATGCTTTTGTTGTGCTTCTCTTTGTTTCACATAAGTGTTATTTTAAGTGATTTGATCATTATGAGTTTCAGTATAACCAGAAATATCTGGAGTACTCAAAGCTGAAAAGCAGATTAAGGAAAAGATCTGCACATAAAAAACGGGACACTCCTAACAAACTGGCCACAAACGGTTGAGTGCAAAACACGTGTTCAAAGGAGCATTGATGAAAAAAAAAGTTGTAACTTGAAGGTGAGTGAAAATCATTTCGAGTTCTTCCACTGGAAAATCCAGGACTCATTCACCTGCAATCATGTGTTCTGTTACTGTTTGTCATTGCAAGCATGTAAAACGTGAAGTATTCTCAGAAAATGAATTTGTCTTAAAAAAAAAACCTTTTTAATAAGCGACACATGCTTGCATCAGATTTTAAAATCTGGAAAATCAAACAACACAGATGTGATAGTGAAATAAAGTGAAAGGATTCTTTAGAGAGAAAGTGCATAACGACTACATGGGTGGCTTCTGAGACTGAGAATTGATTCTGTGTCCAGTGTTTTAACACATTCAGGAGTACATTAGTTCACGGTTACAGCCGGAAAAATATGATCCTTCCGAGAGTTAAAAGTTATTCCAGCAGACAGCTATCACATAACAGCAATGTCAGTCCTTTAAAAAAATTTAAGGTCAATGAAATTTGGAGTAAAACAATCATGTGCCAGAATTACTTCAGTGTGTCAGTTTGAAAACATCTTATTTTCTCATTTATTTCAAATATTTAAAAATTCTTATATTTAAATAGGAAACTTATGAAAGTGAATGTTCAACAAGTTCCTCGAAATCAGGAGTCAGGGGGCGCTAGAGGGCAGTACAGGTGTGATTATGTTGCTGTAAAGAGAGTACAGTTGTCACTAGAAGGATGCATCACCACAGTGCATCCTTTTTTCCACCAGAGGGAGACAGAGATCGTGTCTGAAATCCCTCCTTCTTAAAAACCATGTGCTCTATGTTTTTCTTCCTGACTTTTCCTGTCGAATACAAGTGTTTGGATTTAATAGTAAATGGCTGTGGATTTGTGTGACACTGAGTTGGTCATAAAGTTGAATGAAAACCTCAAATTGTTCAAACAAAATCAAAAGTAATCTGGCCCTCATGAAGGGAGCATATAATGTGTGATTGTTGTATTAAGCTTGATTAGTTTCAGTTTAGAAGACTCTCATAAACTAGTTTAATACTTAATGAAACTTGATGCCTCACAGATGGAAAGGCAGTTTAACTATATGGTTTTCATTGTGAGTTTGACAGTATAGGCCTTGTTGGTGTGTGTGTCTACGTGTTTGTGGGTTTAATTTTGTTGCTGCGAGCAGTTGTTTGAAAGAGTGCGCCTGTGTTGTTCCACAGGAAACCACAGGTCATTGTTGTGTGTCCTGTCTTTGTCGAGTCCTGACAGCCACAAACATTCGTCACAAGCTGCCTGTGTCTCAAATATGCAAATACTTACAATGCACCATAGAACGAAGGCCAAACAAACTATTAGCACATTTATCACAAGATATTTATGACCTCTGTTAGCCTCTGATCACTTGTTGGTGTCACATCCCTCATATTTGACTCCTCTCAGTGACAAAGAAATAATTTATTTAAACAATGAAATGAAGTCTCTTGATAACAAAAGAGAGCAGCTGGATGATTAGAGTAGATTACATCATCATGCAAGCTAATGTTCCAACATCCAGGCCCAAACGTCTTCAGATGCAGCTCTTCATGAATGGGAGGATGAATATTCATAGAATCATTAAATTTAATTGGATGAGGAGTTTCTGGAAAATGACTTAGATCCTGATTAGATCAATGACTTTATCAGCCCCTGCAGATTCAGTGTTGCTGTCAGTTTGTGGCGAAGAGCAATGAAAAACCTCTGGAACAGCTGTGGAATTAATTTGGAATAAGTAGATGATGATAAGTGTTTTTGTAACATTAACTCTGCACTGTGCTTCAAGGTGTTTTTTTTATTTTGGAGGTGTATGTGAACACCTGTGGAGTCGTCTCCTGCTAGAGTTGAGTAGCTTTCACGAAAGATTTAGAAAGTTGCAAAGAGAGGAGATTTATTTTTACATTTGCAGGCTGGAATTTGGACTCAATATGATGACAGATCACACTTGATTAGAATGAATGATGCAAGTTACTGTACAGCTCGTTCTAAGAGCGCGCTGCAGATTTACAACATACAGGTACATTTCTCACACCTGCATCACTCAGCCAACATCGCAGTTCATCATTGTCAGGTAAAACCCTGTTTAAAATTTGTCACATAAGAGTTTGGCTTGTAACAAATTCAGCCGCCTGGCAAAGTGAAGCCAAACTAAATTGCTTTGATGAAAATGAATTGTTTTTCAGTTGCCAAATGAAGCACCTCACGAAGTCTGTCTCTGTCTCGGTGTCTTTAATTTTGTTCCCTTCCGTCTGTCTTCTTTTTCATGACCTTTTCTGACAGGATTAATTAAATGCCACCCCAACAATCAGCTGCATGCCAGAAGAGGGAGTGGTGAGGTGTGTGTGTGTGTGTGTGTGTGTGTGTGTGTGTGTGTAGGTGTGTGTGTGTGTGTGTGTGTGTGTGCATGTGTGACCTTAAGCTCTTTCATTTTTCGTTTCCAGGACCCTCCCTGCTGCTCTGCCTCAACAGATCCAAGATCACGATTCTTTGTTTGTCTGTCTGTCTCTTTTTCTGTCTCTCTCTCTGTTTCTCTCTCTCTGATTGGTTGCAGGGCAGCCTGCAGAGCTTGAATGTCCCATCTGCTGTGAGACTAAAATTAAAATATCCTTTTTTTTTTTTACCCCTTTTCCTTTTAAGAAAACAACAATACAGACCATCTCAAGTGTCTTTCAAAATGTTCGTTAGCCTTGAGCTCGTCTGTAGACGTCAGGCTCAGTCTCAGTCCTCTTGAACCAGGTGTGGCCCACTTTCAAAAGTGCCATTGTGATATTATTCAGCCGAGCACCGACATGTCAGTCACCCTGTGGCTCTGTCATAAACACTTGACTTTGCAACAAATGCAATAATTTAATAATAGATTTTGTTGTACCAAATGTATACACTTTGACATAGAAATTGACATTATTTTTATATGACTAATGTTTTCTTAATTCTCATAGGACCTCAAAACAAGTGTGATCTAACACATTTAAACATGGAAGTCTGCCCAGTGACTGACTTTCCTTTTTTTCAGCTTTCTATTGAACGTACTGAAGTGCTTCAATACATATTTTTCACATTGGATGGTCTCCCTTTAGTAAACAGCTGATTTTGCTTTGCATGTCAGCCAACATAATTAGTCAGTGATTTGTCAGGTTTTTAATGAAGGGGAGTGGCCCAACAGGAGATTCAAAACAAAACTTTCAAAAGGGTTGGATTTAGAGAAAAAGGTGCTATTAAAAATATGCCTGTTTCAGCACCACAGACAGCATCATGGATTTACAGTTCGGCCACTGATATGTCGGTGGGGGTCATAGACCTTAAACCGCAGATAACCTCCATCTAACCTAAAGGATCGCTGTGTCAGATAGACTGAACTAGCATACAAAACCAAACAACTCCTCTGCCAGTGGGTTAGGTCAAGTATTTTATGTATTCAATATGGGGTTATTTTACTATTTTAGCAGCAAACGTGAGGAAAATATTCCCATCCTCCTCAGCTGTCCTTTGCATTAAGTGGTTACTAGCAAAGCATGCTAACATGCTATTATGCTAAACTAAGGGGATGTGTGACTGTAATTTATATCCACCAAATCGCAGGTGATCTGCTGAAGCTCTTGCAAAGCAGCCAGTTCTTCTATCTCAGTTTTATAGATGATAAAAGCTTAAACATTTATTTTTTTCGCAGTGGGGAGGGTAGTCTATTTTTTGTTTGTTTGTTTGTTTGTTTGTTTGTTTGTTTGTTTGTTTGTTTGTTATGGTTGGAGCAGTGGTTTGTTTTTTTTTACATACACCCACTCTATGAGTTTTTTAATAGTTCAGCTTCCTCTTGCTACATTTATTTAATAGCTTAAAAAAGAGATCAAATATGTATTTTAAAACTCCATAGCATTTCAGATGCTTCAGATTTCAGATGCTTTTGGCCAGCTTGGTATTATTTCCTCTGAATTTGGTGGCTTCATAGAAGTTGTGATGAATTTCTAACTTGACAATGAATGAAAACTCTGATACTGTAACATGAATGAAGTCGACAGTATTCTTTGCACATGTTTTGTCCTCAAACAGGTTTATAGAGTTTTAATTCCAGTTTGAATTCTTTTCTGCTACAACAGGAGTTGAATGGAATTTCCCTCCTGCCATAAAATAACAATACAGCAAATGATCATTAGATTTGACATTTAAAGACAAAACAACCGGAGTTGGCACCAAACTCTAACCTTAAAAAACAAGCCTATGCACCTGACTGATCTGAGGAATATGTAAACTGCCTCTCAGGCTGAGCCACTTTACAGATCCAGACTTATAATTCACCTGGGTGAGGTGGAGCTCACTCTGGTCTCCTTCCTTTTTTACCAAAATAAAGAGTCTGATCCTGTGCCACGTATGTATTCTCTCTCTCTTAGTCTATTTGACACACTGTCAGTTGGTATTATAGACTGTAGGGCCTTCAAAGTACTCGAGACAGCTAGAAAGTTGTTTTTCATAAAGTCTGTACAGCCAGTACAGAGCTTGTGGCTCCCAAAAGGGTGATCAAACTGTTGTACAGAAATAGCAGTTGTGTTTAAGGGGGAGCCTTGCAGCTTCTGCAGTCTGCCACCACAAATTTTAGTGTCTTGGCTTTTGCACCTTTTCCTCCCACAAAACTCCAACAGGGTATCACTACCATGTCAGTGCACCTTTTGCTTTCAAAAATACATTCTTATTCCATGGTTTTGTTAGCCAAAAATGATATATGATGTATGCAGTATCAACTTAGACTTTCAAGCTAAAACAAATATGTTTACCGCATGTCTCAGACTTCAGATACTGTAAGATTAACAAGGTTCCTGTTGTTCAAATGACCACAGTAGTTTTTCTTCCTCTGTCCCTGTGAATGATGCTTCTGCAGATTAGAGATCAGAAAAAAAAAAGAATAAGAAACTTACCACAACATCTTCATCTTCTATCATCAGCCAGTGTCACATGAAATAATGTGAAGGGACACGTGTGTGTGTGTGTGTGTGTGTGTCTTTAATCAAGTCTAAACAGGCTAATAGGACATTTTATTACTATGAGGACTGAGTTAGCATGAAAACAAGACAATCAGAGTGACTCATGTAGCAAAGTGTTGACATCACAGGATGTCTTGACTAAATCCTCCGTCCACCTCCACTTTCCAACACACATACACACGCACACACACCTCAAAGTCTGTGCATCCGCAAGACAACCAGTGCCTAGATTTCTGTGTCTGTGTGTGTGAGCGCTGCTTGGCACTAGAATGACCCAAAGGCCGGTCGACACAGCAAGAGACCCTGAAGAGGGCTGAGTCACTGCTTTGTGTGTGTGTGTGTGTGTGTGTGTGTATGCGTATGTGCGTGTGTGTGTATGTGTGTGTGAGGCCATTGTATCATCCTTGTCAGTATTGCAACCCCTGAGGCTGAGTGGAAGTCTGGCATTATCATTTATGATGAGCTTGGAGGGCTCAGCTGAATGGAGGATGTCGCGATGAGACCTATGTGCCTCTGTGTATGTGTGTGTGTGTGTGTTTGCTTATGAGTGTGTGTGCCCGCCTGGTAAGCAAGTCTCTCATCTCCATATAAATGGCCTGAGGGAGAGAGATGGTTTCTATTTAAATGGGAGGGTTTGAGTGTGTATGGTGTGCTATTCTGGGATTGTGCCACCACTATCATGGCCCCCAATCATGCACAAAAAACAAAATCATCGTCACAAGACTTTCATTAAGGCTCGTGTGTGTGTGTGTGTTTTCATCGGTGAGGAGATCTGCCTCATGTTTGAGATGTGTGTGGTGGTGAAGCCCGGCAGCGTGTGTTCCGGTTAACGCTGCACGACTCGCTGACTGTACATGTTTTGCAGGACGTGTTACCTGAGTCTGGCACACATTTACACTACAGATGGCTTCAACAATTTTTTTTTCTCTCTCTCTCTTTTGTTGCTACATGTCTGTCCCACCTAAATACCAACCAGACTCCACCCGCTTGTTGGAGTTTTCTCACCACATTCAAGAAAACAAGTGGCAAACACCCTCCAGGCGAGAAATAAGTTCATGTGACAGATGTTACATTCACTTTCTTATGAAAACATATTTTAAATACACGTCAAAGCACTTTAAGCATTGTTTTTTTGTTCAAGCATGTCATGTTTTTTTTCCCACATTTCTCCTGACGTCAACAATCCCATGAAAAAAGCCAGACCAGCAATGAATTGCAAAATCAGTTGCTGCAATTACCAAATGTGTATTAATCATCGACTCAATTTTCCCAACAAATGTAAAGTGACTCCAGTTCGAGAAGCTTTTGGTTTAAGATGAAATATATATATTTTTGGAACAAATTCTAGAAAAATGTATGTCTTTATGCAAGAACCAGTGGACTTGCTAAGAGTATAAATGTACTGTGAGAAACACAAAAAATGGATGCACTGCACATCTTAATTAAAAAGGCTGAAAGGTAAACTTGCGAAGAAGTCTGTCTGTACCCTGGAAGCTAAAGTCAGCCATCTATTTTGCAGATTTTATGTATCAGCGTGTACATCGCTGTCTCTCCATCTTTCCCTGCCTCTTGCTTTATTCACAGTTTCTTTGCCGTTTGCCTTTCAGTCACTTTAGATAAGAAGGAGGGATTTTGTTTCTCCTCTATCTCTCTGCTGTCTGCATTTCAATCACTACTCTGCATCGTCCTCCTTGTGTGAAATGTGCGTGTGTGTGTGTGTGTTTGTGTGTGTGAGCCTGACTGCGTCTGACTCATTCTAAATCTGGATATGTGACCCAAAATACTAATCATAAAGCATATTCCATCTCATGTCTGTGTAACTAGCTCATATACATTTTTTTTTTTCTTTCGCCATCTGCCACTTGTGTGTCTCATAGGGGCGATAGAGCATATTACATTACTAACCACACTTGTTCATACAGTCAGTGAATCGAATTTTAAATATGCAAAATTTCTCACTAAAAATAATTTTTGGAGGGTTTGTTTTTGCAGTTTCTTGGAGCACTGTTTCATCCCTCCTCAAAACAAAATGCAGATCATGACACACTTTTTCTTGCTGAAAAAAGAAGCTAATTAGTATTGAAATGTATAATTAAACATTTTGAAAATTACACTTATTCACTTTAATGCTGATGAGGATTGATACCACTGTACACCTGTATGATAAGTATGAAGAAACAGTCTGCAGCCAGTTAACTTAGCTTAGCACAAAGACTAGACACAGGGGGAAACAGCTAGCCTAGCTGTCTTTGGAGGCCTTTTGAAGTTTTGAAATGGTAAAAATGTCAACTCATTGAGGTACAGTGACTTAGTTTGTGCAAGGGTAGTTTTTTTTCCTGGATTGAGTACCTGTCTGACAACTTGTAAATCAATGAAGTCATAGTAGCTAGCTAAAGAAATGGTTGAGCACCAACTCCTTAGAGAAAACAGCAAATTGTCATTTTTACCATCTTATTTTTGGATTTTAACAAACAAGATGTAAAATTTTAATCAGGGAGCTAAACAGGTGCTGGTTGCTGGATTCTGGTACATTTGCACAGTCTGGTTTTCCCCATTGTTATCAGTTTTGCTAAGCTAATCAGCAGTTAGCCTTGAAGGACAGATACTGTATGAGTGTGCTATTGATCCTGATCTCCTACTATCTACCAGAGAATGAAAAAACAAATATCTCAAAGTATCTTTGTAATTGTTATCACATTGCATTATTTTGTCCTGCCCCATTATTACACAAGCACCACTTAACAAACTATTTGGTTTCACTTAGCTAAGAGAGGTTAAAATAAATATTAGGCCTATTATCAAATATCTGGAGAGAAGGTGTTGAGGCACTCCATATGTTCTCACAGAGCTGATGTCAGGAGTGTGTGAAATTTAAGTGTGTGTGCATGTGCAGTTTTTATTGCACACCACATTACCTGCACTCAATAGATATCTCTT
>JAQNCA010000011.1:7468190-7485183 GCA_029783725.1 Acanthurus tractus
GTGTGTGAAATTTAAGTGTGTGTGCATGTGCAGTTTTTATTGCACACCACATTACCTGCACTCAATAGATATCTCTTTCATTTCTCTTGAAAAATGCAAATTCTATTGGGTCAGTTAGCTGTCGGATGCACCTGATGTTTTACAGCTTTTACAGCAACAGAGACAACTTTAAACCAAGCCTGTTGTCTCACGCATATACTATCTTTTTTCTCTGAAAATAAACCATGAAATACCTCCACTGAAGATTTCCGTGCAACTCACATTGCTCACATTATCTTGCTGTTTTTTTTCTCCAGGAGGATCTTTTTTAGTGTCAGAATTTTTGGCAACATCTGATAAAAAAATGTCTTGCGATCATCTTGATAGTGCTGTTAACTAAAGAAACTTCAATCACACACACAGACACACACACACACACTGTCTGACATGATTTCACTTGATATTTGCAGAACAGCAATATGAGGCAAATGATGGCTGTAGCTCCACAGAGGGATTCAACAGTACCTCCACTGCTTATCTCTGACTTTATAAAACAGGACTGAAGCAATAAGAAACATGCTAAGATAAATCAGATGTTTAGTACATCTTCTCCTCTTCTGCCTCAATGAAGTGAAGGTTTAAGTACCTCGGTTGGCCTGTAGCTCAGCCTTTCACAGCTCCAAAGGGCAGCCATCCGTGATTCACAATCCATATTTTATAAAAGAAATGAATTCTATCCTGGCCTGCACTGGGAGAAAATCTGAATATCTCCCTTACAACCCAAAACAAAATGAAGACAAGCACTTTCAGAGCCAAACAGTGATTTAAGGATTCACTGCAGTCAAATAAAGCTAGATTAGAAGTGAAGACACAGACAAACATTCACAGATTCTCTTTTTAGAACGAGATGACAGATCTGATCTTTTCTCATTTGTAGCTTTGTAAGATTGCTGTTTTTTTCTTTTTTTAAATATGATTTACACAGACTTTAGTAATTTCACTGATGTCATCCATGAGTTTATTTGCCCTGCAAACTCAAGGGCACAATGCAGCACAGTGTTATTACAATCTGCAAGACAACTGTGAGTTTGCCGTCCAGTCATAAGGCATTTTGAATGTAAATGGGATTCAGTGTAAACAGAGAATAAATCACTAACCATAAAGCTTGTTTTTTTCAATGTAAAACACAGTGGAAGAACATTAAAATAAAAAACATGAAGGTCTCAGACATTAAAAAAAAGGTAAGACAAGTTTCTCCATCAACAGTTTAGGCATTAAGTTTGTATCATCAGCACTTTTTGAATACACCGAAGAGAGAGTCACTTGGCTTATTATAACACAAATGTGGGATTAATGCTCCCACTTAACTCTTTTAAATACAGTATAAAATACATATATTCATTTATACTGAATTGTTTTTTTTACATTAACCTGTCATTAAGTCAGCCACTTCACCATTTACTTATTCATCCACTCAAGAATCTAAAGTGGTGGTAGAGAACAGTGAATCTCTGTAAAAGACTTCCTGTGATCACACAACATTCAGAATATCTGTTATTACAGTTTGTATGTGCATTTTCATGGTAAAAAAGACTTATTTACAAAAACATGTAGCCATAGTGCCCATTTTAAACTCTATTAATGTGCATTTTGATGAATGAATCCCATTCCCTTATACAGTTTAATTAAAGGCACGAAGACAAATTACCCTGCATTAACATTCACATGGCACCACACGAGACACCACATTACTGTAAACAGACAAGGTGTCACACATTTAAAAAATCACTCACATTGAAATGACAAAAAAAGATAAGAAAAGTCCCCATGCTGTTGAAAATCCTTAATCCAGGTAGCAACTGCCTTTGTTTTTGCCTGATCCACAGTACATGTACAGTAAAGAAAGACCAAGTCCTGTCGGAAATTTGCCCAGGAATTTAACTTTTTGCTTTGTATATGATTTACATGTTTTTGGTGTTCATTTTATTTGGTTATACAAATAATTTAGTAAATATAATAAGTAATTTTGTTCATGTGAAAAAATGGGACAGGGGATTGTAAAAATGACTTAACTATTTAGGTCTTTAGTAACTGAGATAAGGTGAGTGAAAAGATAAGAAAACCAATGTAAACCATGTAATGAACCTGTAATTATTCAGCAGAGGCTGCTTGGGGCAAATCCTCAGGCCACACTAAAGGTCAGGAGCTCCTCAAGAACAAAGCTTCCGTGTTCAGACAGACAGGCGCTGAATTTTAAACATGATAAGACTTTCAAAAATTTGAGACGCAGCGATAAGAACAAGAGTTATGCCTGGTGATGGGAAGTCGAGGAAAAAAAACCCCAATACTTAACAATTACACTGTTTGGTCCTGTGAAGAGCAACTCTGTGGAAAGGAGTGGTTTAATGCTGGTGACTGCCATGGGGAAATTCAATTCAAGCACGTCCTGACATGACCACAGGTTAGGTCCTAGTTCAAAGTTAACCCTGGGGGTCGAACAAAGTAGTGCAGAGCCAAGTTCTTGCTGCCTTAAGAGGGCAGATGCTGTCAAAATTGTCATTTTTTATTACATTTGCCTCTGCTTTTGCTCAGTGTGTAACAATCATGTTAAATTGGAGGCTGGGTGATGGACTTTAGCAGACTAGCTCTTGCTCTTATGCCCCTGTAGTGAAGAGTTGGTGCTGCCCTTCTTGCTTTGTGCTGGCAGCTTGGTCATCTTCTCCTTCAAGCCCTTGAGACTGTACAGCTTGCTGATAGTGAAGCTAAATGGACTCCTTCCCTCTTCCTGGCTGTGCACTTCCTGTGCTGATGCTGTCTGGTTGTGGGAGCGAGGATTGAATGGTGTGTGCAGAGAGGAGGCCTGGGATTTTCGGTGTTGACTGGGTGACTGTCCAGCTCTCGCCCTGCCCTGCGCTGCTGAAGGCTGCTGGCTGTGTGAGACTTCGGCCTGCTTCTGCCCAGCCGTGGACCCAGCAGCACCCGCTGCCATTGCAGGAGGTGGTCTGGAAGGCGGTTTGCGATGAGATGAAGTGTTATCCATAACCTTGGAAGTACTGTGGAGTGCTTTGGTTTCTGCTTGGTTAGGCTGACGGCTTCCCCAGGGACGAGGCCCAAGAGGCTGGTTAGCTGAAGCAGAACGAGGTGATCTGGACGGTCGGGAGGAGGAGGACGCTCCATTGTCTTGCAACTGTGCTCGTGGAAGTTTAGGAGTAGTCTGGAGAATACAAGGAAACAGAGGATAAGGAAGATCAGAGGAAATGGATGATGCTGAATAATTAGCTGTTAATACAATGGACTACATAGGCACTGTGTTGTATTATCTGAGCCTGCTGGCAACAATGCAGAGTGACATTTTCATGCTCACAAATGCAGGATCGAGTGACATAAAAGCAAATGATGCTGCAAATTGAAAGGGAGCTACTTTGCTGCAGATTTTTGAGACCTGTTTTATTGTCACGCTTGGTAATGTTACATCACAGAACCAAGGTTAAAACACGCCAACAACACTTCTGTGGCTTCAACAGACATTTTCCACCAATAAATGTGAAACCATCAATCATTAACCGATTCATTAATATTGCAGCCGGGGTGAATGAACGCGGCGCTTCATTAAAAGTGTGTCACTTTAATTCGCACACACACACACACACACACAGTCTCCTTCTTCAATAATGAACAAGTGTCGTGTGTTTCAACTTAGATACGCTCTGTTGGTGCATACTTAACAGACCTAGACCTGCACACACTCACACACACACACACACACACACACATGCAGATTTTCTTAAATATTTGACAACATATTTAAGCAGCTGACTGTTCAAGTGAGCTCTGAAGTTGACTGAGCTCTGAAAGATCTGAGCTGATAAAGTTATTCTGGGGTTATGATGGGAATTACTTTGAATATAAAGACATCTGCTGTCTCACTGTTCTAACCTTCTGTCCCGCAGCCTCTCTGGTTGACTGGGACCTGCCTCTCCTCTCCACACCGCTGGGTCCTACTGCTGACCCGTCCACAGCCTTTTCTTTGTCTAGTCTCTCCCCCTCAGAAGAGACCTTCTTTAGTTTAAGGTCCCCTGTGGACCATCGCTTTGGTTGTGCTCCCTCACTGGGTAATTCTCCCGGAGCCACTCCGCCGTTGACCAATCTCTCTGCTGCCGATTGGTTTGGCACCCTCTTCCTCTTCAATTGTTGGGGTTCGGCCTCCTTTTTTTTTTCTATTTTCTCTGTCAAGTCTTTACCTTGTTTAGATTCTTCTGCCGATTTTTTGGCCTCCTCCCTACCTCGCCTCGGTGTCTCCTGGGAATCTCCCTCTGTCCTCGTCTCTGCCACACTGAGTTTCTTGCCCTTTTTATCCTCCTGTACCCCACTTGCTGTATTAGCTGTTTTCTCTTTTTCTCCTGTTTTTACTGGGTTCCCAAGTAGAGAAGACGAAGAGGAGATGCTAGAGGGCCCAGACAAACTCTGTGTTTCACTGCCAGAGGTAGTCTTGTCTGTAGTGCTTGACGAAGTAGCAAGATTGTTGGGATTTAAGTCTGCAGGACTGGTGGTAACAGTTGTAGAAACAGGACTATTTGTGTGTGTGAGGGTAACTTCTGTCTTGTTACAAGCAGTCTCTTGTGAAGGTGACTCATTACATTCATAATACTCCTCTGAGGTTGTGGAAAGACCGGACTCTGGTCTTGATGAGACGTACCCATCGCTGACATCAGATGTAGGGGTCCGGAGGTCTGGAGTGTGTGACTGTGAATCCAGCGTGTGCTTTCGTAAGTCTGAAGAGGGTGTGTGTGGAAGGATTCCATCTGGAGTTGGAGTTCGTACGAGAGCTTTGTGCAGCTGCAGTTCTCTCTCAGACGTGGGGGAACGCAAGTCTTGCACGTGCGTGTCAGAGAGAGATAAACTCAAGGATTTTTTATTTGTATATGTGCTTCCTTGAGCTGTAGGAGTCATTTCTTGAGAGGTGCTGTGAGTTGAACTTGAATTATCTTGCTGGACATTTGCATCCGCAGCGGTTGTGTGTGTGCTATCACCATTGTCATTGTCTTTGGATGTGTGTGGGTTGAATCTGGCAGCACCTGGATCGTGTGTTTGAGCTTTGAAGGAGTCCACAGTGTCTATTACACCCATATCCTGGGGGGTCAACACATTATATGTTTTCCTTTGAAGTTCATGTGTATTTTTGCAGGTTTTGCTTTGTGTCACATTCTTACTGTTCTTTTCTTGCACCTCAGTGAACTCACAGTCTGTTAGGGTACTTTCGGGGACCCTGGTCCCCGCCTGCACTGTGGCTACACAGTCTTTCTTTGGGGTTGATATGCAGTCTGTTGATATTAAACTCTTGTGCTCAACATCTTTTGGAATAATGCTTTGCATATTAACGTTCTGTGCATCTGGTGCATCAGTCATCAAAACATTTGAATGAGCTTCTAAATTGGTTTCAGCTACCAATTGCATTCCTGCTCTGTCCCCATGTCGACTGACTGCTTCCTCATTCTTTGTCTCTTGAAAAGTCCCAGTCTTTTTCTGCTGTAAAACCTCTTTGGTATTTGCTGTGTTCCCTGCCTCTTCTTCTTCTGCTGCTTTGCTTTCACTGTTGATCTGTAGTTCTTTGACAGCCACAGACTCTTTTTGTGGTGCTGTCAGCGCCATGGTATCTACAGCAGACTCACTGCCAGCTTCCAGCGACCCTGTCTTGGTCTCAGAACTTCTGATGACACTGCAATCTGGCACTTTCTGGGTATATCTGGTGACGCGGTTTTCGATAACCAGCTGGATAGTGCGAGGTTTTGGGATGGGAGGAGTCAAAGATGAGGATGTTGGGGAAGAAAAGAGGATTGAATTAAGAGTTGCAGAAGGAGAGGTGAGAGGGGAAGGGGAAGAAGGAGAAGCACTTTTGGAGGATGAAAGAGCAAAGGTGCTGGTTGCAGTGCTTGTAGGACTGGAGACGTGTTTATTTTCAGAAGAGGGGGTGGAAGAGACAGATTTAGAATGAACAGCAAAGGTAGAAGAGGGGGACACACTGGTAGGAGTCTGGCTGTCAGGGGTAATTTTAAGGGAGTTCTGTGTCGGCATGTGAACAGCCTTCATGTGTGAGTCTGTATGTGGCAGCACCGTCTTTGTTTGTGTGTGTTGTCCTGTGTTTGAGTCAGTGGGGCCACAAAGATGTGAGTTTTGTGTGCTGTTCAACTGCAGGTTGTGTGTCTTGTAGGCAACAGCACTCTGTGTGTTTAGAGTAGTTCCTGCTTCTCTTTTAGTGATTAACACAGGGAAGGAGTTGGGCTGAGGACCGTTCATCGTAACAGCTTGCGTGTTGTGTGAGGGCTTCTCAGTCTTGGTGGTGGATGGCTTGCTGCTGGACTGTTCAGATGTATGTGCATTGACGTGAGATGTGGTTTTAGTGGGTGAGTTTGAGTGCAGTTTGTTCTCAGCATTGAAAATCTGAGGAGTGTCTTTGTCAGACTTCAGTCCAGATGCAGGTGAGTTCTGTTCGGGTGCTTTTGCTCCGCTGGGCCGTGTCTTTAGCTGTGTCTGCTGACATCTGTCCTCCACCAACTCTTTCGCTTTGTTTTTTGCTTGTGCTGGCTGAAGTTGATTCACCTCCTCATATTTAGCAGTAAACTGTCTTGGCTTGGCAACCTCTGGCAGGATTTCCTCGGGCATGCTGAATGGACTGCTAAACTTAATAGCTTGACTGACTCCAAACATCTCAGATCTCTGTAGATGGACCTGATTTGGTTTGTTGGCGTCCCGAATGTTAATGAACCCAATAACATCACTGGGGGGATCAGGCTCTGGCCAGGTAGGCAGGTATGACATCAAGCATGCCTTCTCTAGATTGGTGAGTCCGGGGTGGATGGGAGGAGCCTCCTGTATGGCTTCTCTACTAGGCCTCCTCCGCCTCCTCTTCTTTGTATCGTGGACATCTGGGTTCCTGGAGTTCTCTGGACTTTTTGTATTCTTTGGGCTGGAGTGGCCAGCAGAGGCGGTGGGGCTGGGGCTAGAGCTGGGGCTTGGGTTGCCTAAAGCCAGGGCATATTTGGGGTTGTAAAGTTTCTTTGCAAGAGCTGCCGAAAGAGGGGGCAACGAGACTATCTGTGGGAGGGGCTCTGGTTGAGGTTCAGGCTCTGTGGCGACCCGCCGGAGGTCAACCAAGTCTGAGGTCCCATAGAGGATACGAAAAAGCGTGTCAAAGGCATCCACTGCCTGGCCTGTGACCACAGTGACGTGATTCCCGTCCAGCCGCGACGACATCCAGGTAAAACTATAGGAAAAACAGCAAACATGCACACATAAGTTGGGCTAGTTTAAGGCAAGCCAAGACATTAGAAACAGGACCATGTTTTACTGCAACTACAAAGGCCACACAGCTCATCACTGTCTCTCTCTCACACACATAAACCACGCACACACAAATATAATAGTGCACTGACCTGTAAGATCCAGACACTGCTCTGTCTCCATCAATGAACATGAATCTGTGTCCCAATCGTCCTGTGACCTTGGTGGAGGACCGAGAGTGGAAGGCTGCTCCTCCTGTGCAGCGCACACGAAGGTGCTGGAACATACAGAGTGTATAGATGTCATACCTTGTCCTGATTCAGAGCTGATTTTATTATGACGCATGATGATTCATCCTTTACTCACACCTCTCTGATCTTTCTGGTTGTCTCCCTAATAATACTCAGAGGTTTCAATTCAATCATTAAACTATCATTATACAGGTCTAACAACTGCAACAGTCCACCTAACTGCCACTTCACAAAAGCGCTTTAACAGTTTGTAAGTGATTTTGGTTGATCATTAAAACACCTGATCCAACAATCTCCACACTAAAATATATGTAGAACATTCAAGGTCTCTGCCTAACATTGACAATATATATGAGTCAGTATTTCCAATAGGTTGTCAGTTACTTGATTAGCTAATCTAAACTTCAACCAACTTCTGAAAACAGGGAAGGACAACCTTCAGTGTTAGATGATCTACCAATGTTTCTCATAGATAGCTAAAAGCAAAACAAACATACTACCATGATAAACAATCAATGAATCCATTGTGCTCCTAGTTCAAATCCTTAGACTTAATCATCCCAAAAACCTACTGGAAAAATGCCCAGAATCAAAGTTTGGCTCATCTCTGCATGAAAAACACATCTTTGCACTGTAAAAAAAATGCTGCTCTGTCGAGCTAATTTCAGATTAAAATCTGGTGTTCCCGCAAGGTCACTTATCTGTTCACTCAAGATGTGTCTTGCATCTGAATGCAAAGTGTTGTTTTATTGTCAAACCAGACAAGATGGCTGATGATAATTTCAGAATCCCCAAAGCAACACAGACTGTTAGTCATACAGTTATAAACTAAGAGTTTATGATTTTATTAGTTGTTTCATTGTGTGTTTAAAGACAGCCAGACAGTCAGGCCCACGGGTGTGTCTGTTTAGCTGGAAAGCAATATAGTCAATAAGTAGCATTGTTAAGATAAAACCAATATTTATCTAAAAAAAACATGCGATACAGTATTTGCAATGCGGTCATGAACACTTTTTTTATTGTTGTTTCAGGTAAGATTAAATACTGAGCTGAGTTTTTTCTCTGTCAGCTTTTTCTCAGCTCTCTCATTTTGACTCATTTCCTCTTTATTTGTCTCTTCCTTCTTTTCTCAATTTCTTTCTGACTGTTTAACAATATCAACATATCTCAAAAATACAAAAGTTGCATCAAAGTTTTTGAGGACATGTACCTATAGTATCCTATAGTCCCTTGCTTGTTCTCTGTAGTAAACTCAAAAAAGTCAGCAAATATTGCGTAATGCAGTTGCAACGCCTAACCAAAAACAGGTAATGCCTGTGGCTGTGCAGGGGTTTCTGAGAAGTTTCAGGTCCCTTTGTTGATGTGAATTTGATCTCAACACAACATTATAGCATTATAGCTGTGATACAGGATTCAGACTCTTATGTGAAGTGGTCATCTGAAAAAGAAACCTTCATGGGCCACGTCTTTCAGACGCAAAATACTGATATTTGATGCAGCCAAAAACCCACATAACCAGTTGTCCTGATGCAGCAGATTATTGCTGGTGTGGCTTGTCAAAGAGGAGCTTGTTTTCCTCCGTTCTCTGGTTCCACCCTAATCTTTCCTCATCCCGCAGTACATTCCTTCACTTTTTAACTGATTAGATCAAATCAGAAACATGCGTTTCTCTCTGCGAATATTTTGCTCTAAGCCGTGGTAGATGAGTAGTTAAGGTTATCTGAAAGAACATTCGTTTAAGTGTCAACAAACAAGTTTTACTGTAAAGTGTGCTGTAACTTCTACAGAAAAATACCGTTAAACTAGCTGAGACACTGTGTATTTACATGTCTATTTGCTTTACAAAAATATTCCGTCAACATCAGACGGGTCTTAACGTGTCCAGAAACCCCTCCGACAGCTGAAGAGTACGAAGAATCTAGTAACACCTCTTTGACTACATGCTGATTTTCTCCTGCTCCCATCCTGTAAATCCACTCCTCCACCTACACACACTCCCTCCTGTCACTTACAGTTTACATTAAAAACTCAAGCTGTCCTCAGGCTGTCACACCTGCCTTCTCTCTCTGCTGATCATCCTCTCATTCCTGCAGACCAGGCTCGGCTTCCAGACAGACAAGTCACTTTGGGAGATTTCACAGTAGCTGCTCATCATTGTTCCTGGACATAACTTGTCACTTGTGCAGCTGTAGCCACATATTCTCAAATGCCTTATAGTAACAACAGCATTAGACTTCCAACAGTGACTTATATAGAAGGATACATGACAACTTCTTCAAAATGTGATAAGAGCAGATTGGTTTGGTTGGAAATATTGACTACTTCATGTGTGTTTCTGTAATTTTCTCAGGTATACGATGTTTGAGTGGTACATGCGAGCTGCCGTTGGTTAATAACTGCATGTGAACCAAAGTTTCGCTAAGAGCCATACTGACACTCAAAGGAAAACGCTAAAAAACATCAAACACACAAGGAAAAGCTTAAAGGAAAGTTGTGACACATGCTTTGTTTTCTTGACACATAGATATTTTGCTATCAAATATTTACCTTATTTAAATGTCAGACAACTTCAGGCTAAGTTTGCACTGTGCAGCTGTGTTAAATGTAGGCAGGTTTGCACTCTGTACTTGGATTTAGGGCCAAAAACAATGACGCTGACATCTATAACAATGTAAGAGAAAACAACTAAATGCCAGATGATTCAAAAAGCAGGCAGTTAGTTGAGAATAAAACAGGTAGAAAGCAGCTCTCCAGCTGGGTCAAAACAGCTTTCCTCTGTCATTTGTCATTCTTTTATGTTTAGAAAGCACAAATTGCCATATAAACCATTTGCTTTTGTTTTGCTTATAGTCCAGATGCATATGGTACTGGATGTCTGTCAGACTGTTACTGCCTTTGTGTTTGCCTGAAGTTCCGGCAAGTCAACTAGCAGAGGGTGTGTGTGTATCAGCATGTGCGTATGTGTCTGTCAATGTCTGTCCACACAGCTATGCATGTGTGTGCTTCTATTAGCACCTCTTGAGGTCTCCTAATTATGTCCTCCCACATTTCCCATTTCTCATATCTGCCTGCCAAATACTGATCTAAAACACTGCACACTTTGACAATATATCACTTTGAACATAATTAGCTCAGCACACTGGGGCATTATGCAAGACTGCTGCCATTGTATGTATAGTTTCTAAATGATCTTCCCAGAGGAGGAAGCACAACCCAGCAGCTTTAAAGCACCGACAAAATACTGCACTATTATGCTTCCTTCACCTGGCTTGACTCACCTGCCAAGCCAATCAGCTCATGGTTTATTGGCTTGGCAGCTAAATCAAAACATCTATGCGGGCTGATTGATAAACTCATGGCTTTGGGTGGAAGGAGATAAGTTATATGGCTATTGTTACATGGACGTGCAGTTGAGCTCCTTAAATGATTATGTAAAGAGTTCAAAGTGTAAACTCTTGTGTTACATCCTTTTCTGGTTATTAAAAACTAGACAGCCTCAGCCTTTGTGCAGTCATCTATCTCTGCTACGTATAAATTTAGCATCCCTCTTCTCCGCCATGCCATCAGGAGGGCCATCCTCCTCTTGTGTTGCCTGCATGTTCTGTTGAACCTTCTTGGGTGAGCCCTGTGACATGGTATGGATGACTGAACCAAGGCCAGTATTGTTTATTTTCTCAAATGGTGCTGACTTGCAGTTACACATCACATGAAACAGAAATACCACAAAAGCTATTAACTTTAACCTTTCTGCAGAATCAAATACAGAGCTGAATGGTGTGTACATGTAATGGGAGTTGCACAGCTCATTTAATCCTACCATGGGCCATGAATCCATCAGTCAACCTCCTGTATTTCTTAAAAATATAGACATGGCCAAAGGGTGTTTAAGAAGTTCTTTTGGTAGCAAGCCAACTATACAATAATACAGCCAATATGGACTGAAAACATAAAAGATATATCTATGGCGTAGGGCAAGCTGGACGGGTTTACTGGTTGTGAGTGACAGAAAGAGAAAGAGAAAGGGAGAGGAGATGGCATGTGCTTTCACTTATACATGATAATGAATATCTCTTGACTTCAACAGCTCGTCTTTCTTTGGAGATAATTTGTCATAATTGTGTTCTTCAGCAGGAACTAAGAGATGCATTGTAGATCTCACAATGACATGATTGTCTCTGCCCTCTGATCACCTAGAAATTCCTCCTGCTATCTAAAGGTCAAAGATTCACTGTCTGTCAGTGAAACATTTACTCTCTCTGAAGGAATTACAAAATATGCTCCCTGAAATTGAACTTTCAGTTTCTAACGGTTTATTACTCCGATTGTTATGACCTGTCACTAACTTGGTGAAGTCAACAGATGGAAATACTTGTTGTCTGTTAGTCTAATTATCTGAACAATGGTTGGCCTGACTGCTATGAAATTTGGGTATGTTCCAAGAGAATGAATGCTTATGATTATAAACATTAGACCATACTTGTAACTTTTGCAAAGGAAACATTCTTTCAGTAAAGCAAAGCATTGTTCTTTAATACTAAACGTCAGGCCACTATGCGAGACAATCAAGTAGTTGATACTGGCTTACCTTGAGGTGTCCGGTGTGCATGTTGGCCCTCTGACACATGGACAAGAAATGAGGTAGCGTTGTACGTTCCAACAGGATGTAAACTGAAATCCTCCTCTTGAAACCAGCATCTAGCAAATCTCTAAAGATATCTACATCAGTGAAGATATCCATCACCACTGCTATAACCTGGAAACAAACACACACAACCTATATTAGAAAACTCTTGCACAAATTAACAAATGAATGCAAACAGATGCACACAAACAGACAGCGAAGCTTTAAGTCAGTAAATACATTACACAGTGTTTGCACTCTACTGCCAAAACTAGTCACTCCACCATTTTGAAGAAGTGATATCATTAGTTTTCCTGTGCTAAAAGGAAACTGTGAAGACAACATCTAAGAAAAAGCATGCTTGTTCTCCCAGGTCTCTAAGTATATGACACATCTATTTTCTCTTAGACAGAAGCTCATCATGAAAAGACCGACAGTATGTTTGTGTCAAATAACACATGTGGCTGAGAGACACACATGACATAAACTTGTGCTGTGAGATGAGTCACCCATATAAACAGACAGAAGCTCACACTCACATGCACCCGTGTGCGCACAGAAATGCAAATTCTCCGACACTGCACACCAGCTCTCACATTGCTGGCACATTTACAGCGTGCAGCATTTCATTTCCTTGATAAAGCAGCCTAATCAATTTGCACTTTACTCTTAACTGTCCCTTTTGGTCAGCAGTCTGTACTCTGACCTCACACTGACTGACAGGCTCAGCTGCTCATGACAATATTACAGTAAATCTATTGAATGGCAGAAAAAATAAATAAGTTGGGCTGATGATTCTTCAAAGTCTTCTGACTGGTTAAACTGAGATATTTTCATAACAGGTATTTAAAATAGGCTTAAGGCAAAGTATCCTCACCTGCTTGTACTTTATTTGTTTAATAAAAAAATATTGTGTGATTTAATACAGGTGCTCCATTGTGTTCTCTGTATTGAAATATAGGCTATTAAACCCTAATTAACATCGAAAATGAACATGACCTCAGTGTTCGTGTTTAAGTTTTCATTTTTTTTCCTGTAGTTGTATGGAGTTGTCTTACATACCTTTTGCGCCTGCGCAATCATTTTCCTGACAATCTCTTTGATATGCGCCTGACCATCCAGCGGTGGCTGCGAGTACACGGTGGTGCGCGTGACCCCCCGGTAGGCATCGGTGTCCGGCCAGCCAAGGTCCATCTGCGGGATGGACGTGTCCGACAACTCGGGCCAGTAGTGCAATGACAGCGGCGGTTCGCCCTCCTCGGCATCCTCCGGGAAGATATCCGAGCCCGGGTCATAGGTCTCCATCGCACCGGCCAGAGTTTCCATCTCCAGGTCTGACAGGAAGCCCCGCAGGCCGCGCGCCTCCAAGCACTTAAGGTAACCCTCGCGACCATCCTGGAGGAGAGTCTCCAGCGCGAGCCGCTGGTCCTCGCAGTACAGGAACTCCGGTTTGGACTCGTGCGTCCGCGGGTTCACGTTGTTATCGTCCAGGCACTGTATCTGGGACAGAGCCATGTCTCCTGCGCGAACTAGCCTACTAAACAACACAATTAATCGACACAAAATCCCTAAAAATCCACCAAGTTTCACGGAACAGTTCCTCTCCTAATCTTCTCCAGACTTTGGGTAAACAAAGCTGCTTTTAATTCCTCGTTTGTGGTTTAAACAGCTGGGCGGTTTTGTCCCAAACTTGCTACACATTACTTCATGTAATCCCTGTCGTCTGTCAGCCTTGTAAATCCCCTGACCGGCCATGGTGCACTAACACTCGGCCATGTTCATTCCTCTTACCTCGTGGAGAACTTGACCGGCCGGAGAGAGCGAGAAACGAGTGAGTGACATCCCGCCGGTGGCACCGCCCGACAGGTGTGACCCTGTCAGGAGAAAAGACCCACCCCCACACACAAACGTGCACGCCTTTGCCGCGTGACCCGCAGGGCTTTCCAGCTGATGGTGCGTTCGTGCGCTGTGGGGCGAGAACTGGAGGTGCGTTTGAGTTTTAACTATAGAGTGATTGATGAGACTCTCCCTCCCTTTTCAAACCCTCATTAAATTATTATCATCATCAAGCACAGATGAGACATCACTGGAAAACCATCAGCAGGTTTTTACATAACAGTGCGGTTCTGATTTACCTGTTTAGTCATGTGTCTTAATGCTTCTGGCAGGACAGGAGAGCGCCAGTGTGTACTTTGAAAAGATAAAATCCAAGCACATAATTACCTGATAGAAAAGCAAAAACATGATGGAGAGATTAGGATGGGATTAATGGGCCTTAATAAGCATTTACTTGAGGGAACAGACCATATGTTTAAAAAAAATTCCTCAAAATAACGATAAAAAAGTGAAGTGTCTCTAATAATTCAAAAAGAAAAAGTATACCAAGGCAGGGCATCACAATTGACCTTTTAATCTCTTTAGCATTAGTTTGAAGTTCTGAGGTTTATTTAGTGCGTTATGGACAAGGTAAGAGCCGCAACTAAATTTCCAGGAAAGTAATTACAGTTAAACGCAACGCTTCAGATAAAAGACAAGGAAACAAGTCTTCACAAGGATGGCAGCCAGATCAAACACAAAGCCTCAAGGTAATAAAAACATATTTTAATAACTGTTTCACCTGAAAGAGTTAGTGCGTCTTAATCCAGAATCAGCAGTTTACATTCACATGAAACAGTTAGGTGGGATGTAATAACATGTCATTACTCTGGAAAAACAACAGGAGAAAACAGGAGTGACAGTGAAGGTTGAACCTTTTCACCTTTTGGTAATTGTTTGTCACACTGATGACGACAAAGAAACCACTGATGTGATGAGAGTTTTTGCTAAAAATGTTTGAGGTTTTTATGGTTCCAGTAAAGAATATTTTAGCTCAACAAATTGCTGTGATGTCAAACTCGATTTTTTATCACAAAGGGATGACAAACGCCCTCATTTTCAGGTTTTAGACAAAACCTTAGGTACTAGAACCAAAACAGGTTTGGATTGACTGACCTGAAAGACCTACAAAGGTTAGAAGAGTGTGTTCAGACTGATAACAAAACTGCATCCAAAATGCAGTTTCATTATTTCAAAGTCACACTGCACCAGCACACCGGAGGTTAAATAACCAGTTGGTGTCTTACTATTCATCACCTGTCCATCTAATCTTTTGATTTATTGATTACCTCACTGCCATATGACTAATTACATGACAAACTCTTCTAGTTAAGAAGGTGTTTGACTGGTTTGCAGGCTGACTGTTGTCGTATCTGCCTTCATTGCGAGGGCCTAACCGGCTGGAGGCTGTGAGTCAGTCAAACTGGTTTAACTGTTTTGTTGTATTTGCTCCTAACACCCATGATTATCAGTGATATCACAGCTCACACACCTTCACCAGCCACTTGCTCCTTCACTGTCACTCTCCATCAGATAGCTGCTTCCTCACCCTGACTCTCCACCTTACATCAGCATCTGCTTCCTCCTCTCTGTTTCATCTCATGTTTTTCTCAATTTTTCACATTTATTTTCTCTGTCCTGTCTCATTTCCCTGCTGTCTCACAGCTCTCACTCTAATTTCAACCTTTTTATCTCGACCTCATTTTATTTCTCTGATCTGTTCCTTTTAACCGAGTGTTTTTTTCCTTTTGACAGTGTGTCAGTGACGTCCGTCTTGTTGTCTATGACATGAATACGTCATAATAGATGTGCTGGTCTTTGTGACACACACATCCCTTTATCTGCTGCACATGCACACTTCAAAGTGACTCAGCAGTTTTAAATAAAGAACAGTGGCAGAAAACAGCGATGCTATTTCTGGTACACCTTTAACTCTTTTCTTCTTCCCCCCTGCTGGATTCCAGTGGTTTATTGACTAACTGTCATTGGCAAGCCAGAGTTGACTCTTGTCAGCAGAGATGAAAGAAGCGGTTTGTTAAATAAATAAATAATGGGCGACAAAAGAAAAAAACAGAACAGAGGTGATTCAGTCCAGGGGAGTGAAAGGATGCAACCCTGCGTCCTTCTTCATTTCAAGCTTCACGTTCATGTGAGAGAAGCAGCAGTGCATTCCTCACATTGCACCAGTCGACTGTCATCCATATTTTGTGTGTTCGTGTGTGTGATTGTGTCTGTCACCAGTAAATGTGCCCTTCAGTCTTGGACTCATAAACATACTCAGACATACAGACATTATGTCTCTTGTTTACAAAAAGAATTACATGGCAGTGCAATCTCTGCTGGCAGGTACTGGAGTTGACACAAGACATTTACAGTAAGTGTCCCACTCTAATTACAATATTATCATATCTTATTAATAAAATATTGCATTAAAATCACTTAGGTAGCGTTTGATCACTACTGTTTATACTGTTGACATGCGATTTTTTGAGGCGTCATTTAAATGGCTATCATCACTACTGTATTCTATTTTTTAAATTAATCTTTCAAAATGTAAGATGCAAGTTCACAAGTTTACAGCTGTTTTGGACAGATAAATGACTAACTAAATGAAAAAATTAATAATTTGCAATGATGTAAAACAGAGAGAGAAACTGAAACCAGCAAGAACCGACATTTTTGTCTAAGGTACTTTAATAATAAACAAATAATTAAAGCAGTTGTTGTTTACTTTCCTTTAACTGACTATGCAAATTTTAAAAAAATGTTTAAAACTGTAGCAGCACACAAAAGTATGTCCAATTAAGCGCACAGTCATTACACTTGAAGGCTCCTTATGCATTTATTTCAGTATTAGTGCTTCGAATATTCTCTTAACCAGAAGCTCAGGCAGACTCACAAGCCAGTCAGACTTCACCTTTGCAAAGTAATGTCAGGGGTGATGTCCTCAGTCAGCCTGAAGAGGCACTCTTACACTTAATGTGAAAAT
>JAQNCA010000011.1:7498388-7505888 GCA_029783725.1 Acanthurus tractus
TTTGACCACATAAAAAATTAATTGTGATTTTGCAACAGCATCAACTATTTTCACTTAAAATTCACTTAATTCGCTTTTTTTCACTTAAAACAACCAAATTCACTTTGAGATAAAAAGTAGCAGAGATGGTTTAAGGTCACTTAAAAACAACATTTCAGCATCAGCGGAGACTGATGGACAGTCGCACATAATCTGGTCTTCTCTGTGAGTCTCAGAGTGTTTCTGCCTCCATGTCACCAATTTATTTTTTCGCATACAAAACATTTGGAACAACTTTGGGCTGAGAGCGACGGTCTTGGCCTTTAGTCCTCAAAGCCGCCCCTTCTTCTCCACAGCTGTCAGCTGTTGGGGTTGGCATGCATTTCACTGCAGTCTCATTTATTTGGGGGTCACTATCTTAATTTTGTTTCAGTTTCACTCTGTTTTGAACCAGGCAAAAAGGACTGTAATGAAAACCAGATCAAAAAGCGCTATGGTATGACAATTAAACAGGCAAAACATAACAAAAGCAGAGAGAAAGACTCATATAGCCTGTTGATTTATGAAGAAGGAATATGAATGCACAAATGCAAGATCAAAGTCAATATAATTAGTAGAGAATGGAGGCAGTTACTACTGGGTCGTTTTTTAAATGATGTCTTGGAAATACAATGGAGAAAAGACAATAATATTAAAATCTGGGACTCTAGGCTTCTGTGCAAAGAAGATATCAAACAAACAAACAAAACACTCATTTAAATGCGCCTGAAATCTTAAAAATATATATATATATATTTTGATACAGCATAGGCTACTGTGTTAGAAAAAGATGTTATTCAGGCTTTGAGTTTATCTGTGAGACTCAGTTTTGTTTTGATTCAGTAACATTTATTATCATATTTGGATGAATACTGTGTTGCCAGAAGAGCAAAATAATTGAGTGTAACTGCAAAACAGTAAAAATTGAGCCAATGGTAAAAACAAAAATAGCCAGTGTTGGAGTGCACGCCTTGTTGTTATGATTAAAAGTGTTTGGCCAGTTTTCATTGGCAATCATACCTGCTCCCCTATCCTGCTCTGTGGTGGTTGCTAAGAAACTTGCCAGCTTATCTTTAGAAATCTGGACATCTCACCATGATCGCACTGTTATATAACTGCATCTAATATGTAGCGGAAGTCCATGCAACTCCTCCATATTTCTAAACGCATCACAGAGGTAGGTGTGTTTGTGAGGCTTATATTATGATTGTAGAAATCTAATTTCCCATGATTAGAATAAAAATCATGTAGTAGAAAGCAGCATTTGTTATCTTTTTTTTTTTTGTCCTGACATCAATGCTGTTTTTTTAAAAATATAGCAGATACCTATAACATGTTCCTCCTGTAGAATAAACACAGTGTAACATTTGTGGTTAACCTCAAAGCACTCCCTCTCTATCAGACCTGGCTGACTAGCAGCGCTCCGGGCTCAGGGAAAGTAAATGAGCACCGGCTTGTTTGAGACAGAATTCCTCTCTATTCAGATGCTGAGCTCCATGAACAAGCAGGGCCGACTCCCTGAAGACTGGATGGCATTCAGCTACACCTCCACCCTGTCCTTCTTTCTTTGCCTTCTCCATTTCACCCCTTGTGTTCTCTTCTTTGCCCTCTCACACTCACTCAGTCTCCTGAATGTGATGAAACTATAATGATGTGTATAAAAATTATAGGGTGCCTCTTTGTGCTTTAGCTGAAAACATTCATTTGAGCCATATGTAAAGTTTTCTTTGCTAATTTATAGATTGACTCTGTACCAGCCTTTGTATATTTTGCACATTAACTCATTCTGTATGAGCAGCAGTGCTGTCTGTCTGTCTGTCTTTTTCTGTTTTCTTTTGCTTTGCCTGTGAGTCTTTGTTCTTCTCTGTTATCTGACTTCTATCTAACTTCTCATTGCTTATTAAAATCCCTCTTGTTATCTGCTTCACTGTGGCACCATCGTCTTTCTCAGTTCAGCCTTTTCCTTCCACTGACTCTCACGCATGCACGCTCTCACAGCACACAGTACAAAACTGTAAAGTCTCTGTGAGTGATGTCTATCAGCCCCATTTCCGTCCCCAGTTGTCTGATGCCATCTGCTGCACCCTACTGGTTGGGCTCTGTTACTGCCACCAGCTGTGCAGCTGTTTGCCCGAGTAAGACCGATGGATTGTTAGCTGCGTCACTGTCCTCGCGTTGAACGGATAACACAGAACATTGATGACAAAGAAAAAGTAAGGAGCATGAAGTTCCTTTGAAAAGTGAATTGAAAGGTTGAGGCAAGAGATGGGATTAAGACCCGGTTAGGACTTTCCCTTTAGGGGATTCACAAATGTAATGAAACACATCAAACACTTCTGAGGAACAAAAAAACGAAACCAGACATGGTTTCACATTTCCAACATCTAGTTGTGTTTCCAAAAAGCTGAATACCGACGTCATGTCTAGAATTTACTTTTACTTATATTTTAATGTCATCCTGCAACACAAACAATCTGTCATTATGACAGTAAAAAATGTTCCAAATGTCCAAAAAAAATCCTAACTGCTACGGTTTAAGGCGACATATTTATTAGTGTTAGGTCTAATTTTTGAAAGAGAATTACAGCTGATCCTGTTGCTGTCATGAAGGATAAGAAAATGCATGAAGCCAGACACACAGAAAACATTGTCATGAAATATCTAATCTCATAAAACACACATTGGGAGAAATATAAAATAAAAAGTTTTGTTGTGAGATACTCTGATTGTTCGTGTAATAATGGCAGTTTTTAACTTCATAAAGTTGAAAAAGGGTTTGGCCCTTTTTTCCCAAGGAAAAGGCTGGAACTCTGGCAGACTTATTCCAGTTAATGTATATGAAGGGATTACATTTACAGCTCTGCACAATCTATCATGTCAGATTGGAAACTAGAGGTACTAAAAAGAACTTTAAAAAACTGATATTACAAGGAAATAAAACTCAAAGACCTCCAGCTTTTGTTCTCAAGTCTATTAGAGCATTTAATTATAGATATTATAATGGTTGTTTGTGGGAACCTATTTTATAAACATAGTTTGAGACATGGCACAAACACAATCTGATGTATTTAATATTGAATTTTTCAGATCAGTTTTACATGTCAGCAGAGACACCTCCAACTGTGCTGATTTAAAGAAAGTGAAAAATTCTTACAGCATCTTCATACAGTTAACCAGAAATGCTTTAAATATTCATTGAGCACCACTTAAACCACCACATCACATCTTCACACTCAGTTTGTCGTACGAGCAAAGAGCTGCCTCACCTCTGTACCACTGAAAGAGTGAAAAGAAATAGAAACTAATGCACGTGTAGACCACATTTAAAACAAACCATGTGAAAATTAAACCGAGCAATACTTGTACTTTAATGAACTACGTGTGAGTTTGCATTCGAGTTTTACTCATATCAGGTGTATAAATCCCTATGGTCACTAACTTAAGGTTGCATTGCAGTGAATGCAAACTCTAATGTAAATGAACATTTGAAGCACTGGTTTATAAAAGTGAAAAAATGTCCCAGAGAAGGAAGAAGAAGAGGAGAGAGAGCAGATGTGCTGCTGAAGTGAAATCTATGTTAGGTGATATCATGTCTAGGTTTTTTTTTTTATTAATTATTACCCAGAAGACATCAGAGAACCAGTGTGCATAACACAGAAGGCATCTGTTTCAACATGATCACACACACGCACACACACACATACACACACTCTCTCTCTCTCTCTCCAAGTGCCCTCTCATCTCCCTGATCCAATGTAATTAAGGCCCACAGCGATGGAGAGATTATTTTCTTTTTCCAAGCAAAGGGAAACGAGAGAGAACAGATTATGAGAGAATGAGAGTGAAAAAGGTTGAAGAAGAGAAAACTAAATAGACTTAGAGGTAGCACAGGCAGAGAAAGAGCGAGAGAGAGGGATAGACATTTCAGATGAGGACAGAAGTTATTTTTAAAACTTTTTACTCCGCGCCAGCACAATCTAAGATGCATGAAGGTCATCCGTCCATCTTTCTCTCCACTTTCTCCATCAATCTATTCTCACTTCCCTATTCTCTCTGTCTCTCATCCTGCCAACCCCTCCTCTGCTAATCTGTTCAGTTTCTAAACCGCTGCAGATGTCTGGAACGCTTCACACAACCACACCGACACCTCCAGCTGTCAATTTAAACTCCATGGCTGCGTGTGTGTCAGACAGTAACTGATGGTCATGTCAAGGAGCCATCAGAGTGTGTGTAAGACCCTCATGCTAGCTGCATAACATCATTTACGTCAGTGTTTACATGTGCCGAGCGATGTGTGTTTGCTGGTGTGTGTGTGTGTAAGTGGGTCGTACGTTATCTCGTGTTGCAGGTTGAGCGCAGAGGCTGTAAGTGTGTGCGTGTGTGTGTGTGTGTGTGTGTGATTTTGTAAGTGTGTGTTAACCAAGCATGTAAGTGAGTGAGAAGTTCAGCTCCTCCTTCAGCATCAATAAAGCAGCGCTATCACCTGTTTGGAGCTATGGATGAGGAGAGAGGTAGGAAGTGTGTGTGTGTGTGTGCGCGCGTTTGTGTGTGTGTCTTGAAGCTCAGAGGGTGCAAAGGGGGAGCTGAGACGAAGTGAAACGGAGGAAAAAAATGATAAAAGATGTTTTGGTGGAGGCAATTTAGTCGAAAGTGTGTTGATGGTTCAATAAGTCTCAGACAGGAAAGTTATGAGCCTGAGAGCCAGAGATATAGAGTCTTCTTCAGTCGGTTATCATCATAAAGAAAACAACCATCCATCTAAACAAACACTGATGATACATGGAAAGAAAAGATTCAGAAATTTGCTTTTGATAAGACACTTTTCCTATTCAGTTTGTACAACTTTTAACTCATTTTATTATGAATAACCATGAAGTAATTCTGATAATAAGAACAAACTAAGATGACTGGGTTCAGACAAGAACTACTGCTATTGGTTGAGATCAATATCAGGAGGTTGAGTCTAGAGCAACAACTTTTGAGTGCAATCAAAGGGTTCCTGTAACAAGTTTTGATTTGACTGTGATTGGTTTAGACAATTTTGTTGATCCAGAGACAGGCAATTCATTTCTCCAACTTGAGTAGTTAGCTGTGAGTTTGTCAGAGCCAGAGGAAAGGAAATACTCATGAGGAAAGAAATATTCTAATCCGTTTGGTTAAATGTCAATAAAAGGAGCAAAGAGCCTTGAGCTAGACTAAGACATCTGAGGTAAATGACTTAAGTGAGGAAAAAACTATAATTTTAAGCATTTTTACAGTCTTATCGGAGCTTACAAAATTAACATTAAAATTAACATTTACTTAGCCTGCCAAGCAGACTCTCAAAGTTCAAACGAGCCAGACAAGCCCGTGGCTGTTTGGGTGGGCTAGTTAGTCATGCTAATGTTCGAATATTTTACATTTGTTGTAAGGAAAACCCTGTTACACATTTTTAAGGCTGCATATAGTGATTCTTTCAGCAATAGTTTGACATTTTGTGCTCTGAAATGCTGAGTGAGTTAAAAAGTTATCATTCATATCAGTCAGCAAGAATCTACAGTCAAAAGGTTTAGCTTAGCGTAAAGACTGGAAACAAACTAATTAGCATGTTAATTAGTAAGCTCTACTGATGTTTGATACATAAACTGTTGGGAGCTTTAGAGGTGCTGGTATTTTTCAACCTTGAAAAGAGATAGGCTAGCCTTTTCTATTTGTTTCAAGGCTTTATGCTAAGCTAAGCTAACATGTTGCAGGTTGTTGCTCCATGTTTACAACTCTTTTGTGCTCTGGTTTAGACTCCCATCGAAGTTGGTTGTATAAAAATGGGGCCCTTTAAACTGCAAAAAAAAAATCAATCATCACTTCACAACATATGGTTCCATGTATAGTGAAGTCTTTTACAGAATTTTTTATATATGACCATCGATCCAGAGGAAGGAATATCAGAGAGAGAAGATAGAACAAAAATACTCTAAACTGAAAAAACTGAATAAAAACAGATTGAGAAAAGAATTGGGAGGGTTTATCTCCCAGGGGACTGGCTGGTCTTATTTCAGCTCCAATGCCAATACAAGAAAACAGAGAAATAAAAAGTTAATTCATGCACCCCAACCCCCACCTCCTCACTCGTCAAACTTTTCCTTTCACTGTCTCTTTTATCTGCAGTTTCTGCTTGTTCTTTCCCTCTGTCTCACTTCATATTTGTCCCTCTTCTCTCTATTTCTCTCTGTATTTATGTATCTGTCACTCCCGTGTCTCTATCAATTGCACTGTGCTATTAAAATGTGTCATTGAGCTGTGGTGTAGGCTGTGAATACGATAAAATGAAACCGAGGCAGTTTTCAATTATTTTCTAAAGCAGTAGCAGCTGTGAAAAATGCATCAATATAAGCTGAATCTGAATCTATCAAATGATATGTGTCTTGTGAATTATTGCATTTCAGAGCTGTGGATTTGGGCTAGCTGTTGTTCTCTTTCCAGTTTTCTAGCTAAGCTAAGCTCTGAAACCAGCTTCATATTGACAGTGCGGACGTGACTGGGATCAATACTCTCATCTAATTTGTGGCAATATTCATGTTTCCTAACGTAACAAACCACAGCTTCAGAAGCTTTGGAATCTATAAATAAGTCCCCAATATAAAGCACAATCTATGGCTAAAAAAATAAGCTAATTGCTGCCAGCATATTGTTGTATAATTTTACTGTCTCAATTTTTCAGTCCTGCATGACATTTTTGCCATATTTCCCTTCATGCACTTGTTCAACTAAACTTAATTAATGTACTTTAATTTAAGGGTTATCAAGGGTCACTGAGTGTGAAATTGTCCCCCTCTGAATGATGGCATTCATGAGACCCTTAAACCCACATGGTTACTTAAAGCCTGAAAGAAGATTGTCTGAAAATTGTAGCGTAGCACCATGGGTCAGTCTCTTTTATGGCTCCTCTTTGGAGACTAATGATGACAAGCGAGCTGAATGAACAGCCTGATTCAGCACTTGCTGTAAAAGCCATCAGCCACTGGAAGTATGAGTCAGTGATATATCTCAGGCCATGTCAAAAATGGTGGCATCCACACTGAAATGCAAAAACAACAGACAAACAGCTGACTCTGTTTTAAATGGTATATCAAGGCTATTTTTTCCAGCAGGTTTACAGTATGAGCCAGGCAACGTTATTCCCCTTTAAAGTGTCTTTTGTTGTTCCCGATGCAGGCGGCAGAGCTCAGTTCTCCCTTTTCTCAGTGGGAGATCTTCATTTTGAGTTCTTCTACATTCAAGAGCCTTTTAAGGTAACAAGGAGGGGTTTTTTGTGACTTCAAATATTGTATTGAAAAGAATATAAAACTGCTAAAACATATATCCCTTCGAATGTATCTGCTTTGGTATTACAACCGTCACTCAATGGCATGGCACATACGGACCAGGCAGAGGAAAGGGCAAGAGTAGCTCATATTTTTTAACAGTAATAATGTCAGGGAAATACACCTCGAGTGAACAATAGTG
>JAQNCA010000011.1:7508388-7535325 GCA_029783725.1 Acanthurus tractus
TTGGTTCCAAGTCTGGCCTTTGGTGCCAAAATTCAGCTTCCTTACTGCCCACATTTTCTGACCCCCCCACCCCCACCTCTGATATCCACACTGCCTTCAGGAGCACGACGCCAAGCCTGAGCCACATCCCTGACTGGGCATCCCCCCCGACAAGACCACCACCACCGATCGGGCACCAGCAGCACCTCCAGATGCTGCCGAGTGCCAGACAGGATTAGCTCACATGAAGCCAGAGGGGTTACAGATCCTCCCTCTCCCTCCGCCCTGCAACTTATCCTGTTTACCCTCTTCCACTGCCTGCTCCTCTGATCCCCTGCCACCAACATTAACACTGCGACACACACACACACACACGCACGCACATACACAGGTACACACATTGCATGCATGCACATACTTAAAACTTTATTAATGTTAATTAATTTATTAACTGCATGTGTTGGAATCAGTGCATCTGTGCATAAAGTATATGTTGACATAGTTGTGCTAATTCAATTAGATTGCATTGGGAGAGATGGGATGAAACTTTAATTATCTCTATGGAGAAACATGGCTATTGTAGTTAAAGGAGGATATGTGGAGACCAGGAATTATTTAAAGAATAATTAGATTAAAGTTGTGTAAAGGTATTCAATTGAAAGCTCTCAGACATGTAACGGAATGCAACGTATGCAGAAACATGCAAAAATATGGATCCTTGAAAAGTTCTTTATGTCCTACCTGACGGACATGGAGAACTCTCCAGGGGCGCTCTCACTCTCTCTGACCAGAAAGGCCCCACACTCCCTGTGTCTGAGGCGACTTTCTGCCACACCGCGAGATATGCGACCAGCAAACCAGCTGCAGGAAAGATTGCAAAAAAAAAAAAGAGGAAGTAAATCATGACAGATAGAAAGTGATCTTGATTACTCTTTTTGCATATTGTTCTGGAGTCTGTGCAGCTGCGATGCAAGATTTTGCAGGCTTGAACTTGAGTAAAAAGTTTGTTGAAATGTCTAATAGCTTTTGATGTTTCTATTTTTTACTGGAAAAGGTGTGAAATTAAGAAAAAAAAAAGCAGCTCAGAACAACACAGATCATCGCTGACAGAGGAACAAAAAGAGAAAAGAGTTGAAGGTGGAGAGAAAAATTAAAATTAGAACCTTCAGAAGTTATTTTTAAACATGCTGCAAATATGCACAAAAAACAAATCCAAAAATGGTTGGATTTCAGTTGTCAGCTGTGGAGCATGAGTAATACTCGTATTTTTTCATTTCTTCCCCTTTTTTTGCTAATTAGTCTTGCTTAGCAGAGCAGTTTGTTTAAATGCAAGGTTTGCATAAATGACGTTCTGCTTTCATGAACCTGCTTTCTGCAACAACAGTCAGCTTGATAACTCAAATAAGGAGAGAGAAGCTTTCAATACGGGGGCCGCATTACATATTAGATTCACAGTTGAGGTCATCGGGTCAGAATTTAGGGTTTTTGGTTCATGGATCTTGAAGAAATGTGCAACGCTGATGCACATCCATATAGAGTAGCATGTCCTCCACACACTTAACCAGGCAGCTCTAACCGGAGCGTACATCAGTGTTCATCCGCGAGCATGTGACGGATATGATGTCAGTTTGAGGTTTTGTCACAGCAAAAAGTAGAAACCCAGCTGATATTTGGTCATCTAATGGAGATCTAGGGGTGTACCAGCAGCTTCACTGTAAACACACACACCTAATATCACACACGCACGCACAGACATGGCTGTATCATGTGTGATTACGTAAGGCAGCCAGTGAGTGTGTCCCCTTGGGTGGGCTGCCTTATGCCGGAGTGCAGATGTCCAAAGCGGAGCAGAAAACGCCCCCGAGCCACACACGCTCTCTGATGAGCTGTTTAGATAGACCAGTGCTGGACGTGTGAATTGAATTCATGTGCAATACTGATGAGTTGAGGATGTATGTGTGTGCATCAATGTGTGTGTGTGTGTGTGTGTGTGTGTGTGTGTGTGTGTGTGTGTGACTTACGCATGTGGCCGCAGATTGATGTAGTTCTTTGGCACAAAGCCTTTTCTATTGTGGAGCTCAGCTGTGTACCAGTTAGGATCATCCTCCATGTTGGTGATCTAGGAGCACACACACACACACACACACACACACAGACACACACATACAGACAGATGAAATATTGCCCATAATGATGCTGACCCATGCTAGTACAGTCGGGTGAAAGGCCACTCTCATTTCTCTCTGACTCGCTGTGTCTCAGTCTCTTCGTCAGGCCTCGCTTCTTCTGTTATCCGCTTCAGTGGCTTTCATTCATCTTTGTGTGAGCCGAACGCCTCGACTCACACAACATCCAAAGCACACGGGATTACTGGCAAGTTCCAAAACGCCAACAAGAGCCATATGTGATTTCACGCACAAGACCTGACCTGAACTGCATGAATACATACATTTTTTTGTGTGAATAAAGTGTGAATTTCGACCTAAAATCAAGGGGTTGTGAGGACAGTGGAGGACAGAGTTTGACTGTGAGAGACACACTGTCACATGATGTGTTCCAGTCTTACAGCTTTAATATTTTCCTGTTCTTTTATTGGACTAGTTTTCTATCTTCTGTTTGGCATTTTTAATTCAGTATTCTAATCCAGCTGTGGCACTCCTTGTCAGTTTGATGTATTAAGCTGTAGTTTTGCTTGCTCTGCTCGGTTTGTTTTTATGAACCCTATATTTTCTTTATCTCTACCTGAGCTGAGCTCAGATTCAGCACCTTTTTTTAAAAAAAAATCACAGTGCTTCTGTTTTTATCAGTTAAACTCAAATGAAACGTGTGACATGCGGGTAAAACATTTACCAATGAATTGTATCCAGCCAGCGAGGACTTTAATGAAACTCTGAAGGGGAAAAAAACCCTCCCTTGGTAATGTTTCCCATCTGCCAAAAAGTTGTCCTGTCCCTTCTCTGCCTTTAGGAACTTCATTTCATGCACCATCTATTTTTAGGGTTGCACTGTGCACTTGTACATGCCCTTTTATTTGATTGAGACGAGGTCCCTTTCAAATAACCCCCTGCTATATTTCAGGCAGGTTAATACGAAATGTTGGACTGTCCAACACATTTTCTCTTGTCTATAATTATTTATTGAATCCACTGTGCTGCAGTCTCAATCAATTCATCACTCCGACTCTTTCTTCGGAGCAAAATTTGAATTGAATAGCCATCCTCCTCTTATCTCTTTTTACAGTTCTGTTTTCTATTTCACTTCTTTGTTCCACTTTGGTGAGGACATATAAAAAAAAAAAAAAAAAGTTTTTGCTGAATAAAAATTCCAAGTTTGTCACAAGTACATGCTTTAATCAGTTCAACTTGTTTTTTGAAGTCAAAATGAAAATCAAGACACCCGTCTTAATGCCGTAATATATTGATTTTGAATAAACATTTCTGTCTTCACTTGATAAAGAGTGTTAAAAAGGTCATTCTTGAATCTCGTAAGCATCTATGCAAAAAGAATAGTGCTGGCTGAATTTGATCTGATTTGTTTTGCTGCCACAAGAGAAAAAGGGGGAGAGAAACAGTAGTTTGCATGAAATATAATTTTAGCTTAAATTACTTTCTGAACACTATTTTTATTTTGTCGTATTTGCAACAGCTGAAGTTGCACTGTATCAGCACATCTACAGCTCTATAATTTGTAATAAAATCAGATTATGATTTTCTCCGTCTTCACATCCTGCTGACGAGACACTACATCATGGCTGCAGTGCTATTTATTAACTAAACAGTAAAGCAGCAATAAAACAGTAGTCAAACACGGGGTTAAGCTGCATCATGGAAAAAAAAAAAATCCAAATAATCCTTGTTTTGTTGCTGGGATATAACACAGTCTAAGTCATAAGCTCGGTGGAATCCATTAATCATTCTTTTCTTTCCTCTTCATGTTTGTTTCAGATGTGTACAATCAGGAGGTTTATCCACAACCACCCCCACTGATTCCGCTCGCCGTGGATTTAGCAAGGAATTAAACCTTAAAATAACAATCATATAAGCCCTAAAATGCATTAACATTTCCAACAGGAACATCTGCACAAGGCTGTAAATATCTGAACAAAGCTCTTAATGAGGCTTAAACAGGTCAGGTGACACCCTGCACCTGGATGCTCCAGTCAGGCACAAAGACAGACTGTCTCTGTCTGAGTTTAGGTTCTTTTTTTTTTTTTTTTTGGTAACAACAAGAAGTAAACAAAAGGAGGAACTAGGATGGTGTTATCTTAAACTAGGCTGCTGAAAATAATAGAAGAATTATACGCTTTTTCAGCAATGCAGATGTGTCTGTGCGGAGATTGCTGATTGGTAAGATTGGAGTCAAAACTACTTTTGTTTGAGCACATGGCTACCCCTTATGATTTTAGCGGCTGCCAGCGACAGAGGAGTCTGCCACGCGATACAAATCCAATTTAAATCCCACACTTTCACATTCATGTGTTTGGGTTTGGAGAATAAAAGAAACGTGTGTTTTTGCGCTCTGCTTTGAGTCCCTTGTGTTAGACTTTGGCCGCACTGTCGTCTGGCTTTAAACAGAATGTCAGAGCAGCTACTTTTTTAATTTTTATTATAAAGCTATTTTTCATCATTTCATTATGAGACTACATTCTACCAGTCCGACTGATCTGTTTCCCAGTAGCTGCTGCTCGACAGGACATGAGCAGAACAATGTAGCCCTGCAGAATAATACACAAAGATCTTCCTGCTTTTATTCAGGCGACAACAAGGTGTGATAAGAACCCAAAGAAAATTTTAAATGGATTTTTCGAGAATAGAACAATAAATGCTTGCCAGTAACCAGCGACAAGAAAGTTTCTTACGTCATGTTTGATTTTTTTTTTAATTAAATGATGGACATTTTGCATGACAATATACGAGTTGTTATGACAATATAAATACTCAGGCCATCTGGTGCTTCAGGGAAGAAAGAACAAATGTGAAGAATTATTTAAAAGTGGTTTTTTGACCCAAGTGTGAACCACAGTGGTTTGGCTGAGACAAGACGGCAGTTTACCCCGATAGGAGCAAATAAAAAGTGGCATGTAAGTTCAACAGTGTTTTACGTGTCACTCCCATTTTAGTGACAGTAAATGCGTCACTGTGGCCACAAAGCACGAGTCCACTTTAGTAGTGTTGACCTAGCCATCAGCATTTAACTCATGGCACCTCGCTGACTAAAGCCAACAACTGATTACAATTCTAATTAAAAGGTACATTTGAAAGACCTTATTAAGCGATCTCTGCATGAAAAATAGTGCAGGCAATAGAGACTGAAATTTATTTACTGTACCAAGGCCCTGACGTGGCAGCAGGGCTGGATGCCACCTCGTTTTGGCTGGGTCATGCGCTGACACTCGGCTCAAAGCAAATGACTTCGCAGACAGCAGAAATGAGAAGCTGTTTTATTCATGTGTCATCTAATATTGGAACGAAGTCCGTCTGGGATGAATAATACACCAGTCTACTGCATACAATTAAAGGTAAATTCTGCCCTCAGGCATAATTACCCTGTTAGATATTATCAAACACATGCCATGTGGTATTTTGTGATTAGCTCATCCCCTTCACCTGCCTCATCTACTTCCACCTCAAGTGATTTTCCAACATCTCCCAGAATGCCTTTTTAGCACCCAACAGAGACAAAGTTCAGACTAATATATTGTCTTTAAGACTGTCCAGAGTAAATCATCATGAGGGCAGGAGCACAGGGTTTTTTTCAGTCAGGAAAAAGTTAGAGCTGCCCCTGACATAAAAACGAACCCTGCAGCAGAATTGCACTATGGTCTACTGAGGCTTACCAGTCAAGGAATTGATCTTCCTGTGCCTCCGACCATTAATTTGTTTATGCACTGTAAGATCATTGAACAGCTGGTGCTGTAGCATAAGTCCAGAGAGAAGCTTTTGCTCTTTAAATCCGAGGTTTACTGCTGATGTCTTCGAGGGACAATTTTCTACTACAATAATTTCCAGCTGTGCAGGAACTATCTCAGAACTGCACTTGTTTTCTTATCTGTCAGAAAAATACAACAGCCGTCGCTTTAAGGACAAATTATTTTTTGAAAAAAAATCAACCAGTTTAAAGAAATACTTTGTCATTTGGGTAAAAATTAAGAGTTATGAGAATACTGATGCCACTGTCATGTCTCTTGGCTACATATGAAGCCAACAGCCATTAGCCTAGCTTAGCATTAAGGCTGGAAACTGAGACAACCAGCTGGCCTGAAGAGTTAAAAGATGTTAATTGTGTATAAATAAATGTGTTTTATGGGGTTATGTGCTGAGCTATTTTTTGCCGAGGTGTAAAAACCCAGGAAGTTAATGTCTTTTTTTTTTGCCAGCAGTCAAAAAACTGCTACCATACCAAATCAATAAACAAAGAGATATAATATATCTTAGTTAAATTCAGATGCTTTATAATTTGGTTTTGTTAGCTTTGGATAGAGCCAGGCTACCTATCTTCCACTGTTTTTAGCCTTTATGTTGAGTTATACCAGCAAGCTGCAAGCTCTGGCTACATATTTAGCATAAAAACATGAAAGCGGTATCAATAGCGAAAAAGGGGAGCAAGTTATGTAATTCCTGTAAGCTACTCTTTAATGCTGCCACAGGATATCGAACAAGAGTAAACATCCAAAAATGTGGAATTTAAGTAATTTTTTCCTGTACAGAGTTTTCATTAGCTTTACCTAACAATCAGGAAAAGCTGAAGCTGTCAAAGCTGGTCTCTGGTTTTAGCCAGCAACAGTAGCACCTGGATGCACAGTGTTAAGAGATGAAGACACTAAACTTATAATTGTTGTAATAATCACAGTGAACGCAGAGAGAGTGGAGGAGAAAGGTGGTGATCTGTTGGTCCACCACTCTGCTGTGGTGTAAAAATACAGCCAATGTATGTGAGACATGTGCTGTATGTCTGTGGATGGATGGGTGGATGGATGGATGGATGGATAGATAGATGAATAGATGGATAGATAGATCTTACCTTTAGCATGTCTCCCTTGTTGAAACTGAGTTCATCGCCCTCTGTGGCACGAAACGTATAAAGTGCCACAGCTTCCATGTCGAAAACCTCCGAACACACAACACACACACACACACACACGCACACACACTCACTCACACACACACACACATGCACACACTGGGACCCCCACTAATGCCCCTGGCACAGGGGAAGGTGGGGGGGGCAGCAGAGGGAGAAAAGTAACAGATAGATAAAGGAAGAGGATGCAATGAAATATGAAATAACAGATGGGACGAGAAGGAGAACAGTGAGAGAGGAGAGGGTCTTGTCTGTCCGCTGAGCCAGAGAGCACGCAAGAGAGTCAGAGCAGAGGGTGAGAGAGAGAGAGCGCGCTCGACGAGGGGAAAACCACGACTGGCTGCTGCTCAGCAACACACTACCATGAGTAACGCTCCGAGAGTGAGAGAGTGAGAGAGAGAGAGAGAGAGAGAGAGAGAGAGAGAGAGCAAGTAGAGGCAAGGGAGTGGGAGGCACTTCCTGTGTATATATTTGTTTCAGTGTGGCTTCTGTGATTCGGAGCATTTGCATGTGTGTGTGTGGTTTGTCTTTACACTTCTGTCATTGTGCAGACCTGCCTCACTTTCACACCTTTCATGTGAAAAGTCAACTCATGTTGGCTGTTTCTCATTATCGCCTTAAAAAATTAAAAAAAAAGAGGTCAGGATAAGGTAAAAGATTAAAGAATACGGCACCAAAAAAACAAAAATAATTCAACTATTTATGACCATTCTTAGAAAAAGCAGTGATGTCTTTATATTTATATTTATATCAAGTAGTTGTTGAGCCAGACTATGTAACAAGGGCTTGATTTCCAGAGCCCCTGTTACATTAGTCCATATGTTCCTGATGCATTTTGCAGTAGCTGTGGTTACATTCAAGATTCACAGAGTGTCCAAGGCTGCATATGGAACAGCGAAAGAGTTGTTTACCAATCACCAACTTTAACACACACCAAGATGGCAAAAATGGTAATTGGCAGCTTTATGAACTTTTGCAGGTTTAGAAAAACTAAAGAATAACAGACGGAGGAAAGCCTATATCTCTGTTTATGGAGAAGAGCCTGGCAGCAGCAGCAGCAGCAGATACCTATTGATGGACAGATCATCTATCCAAACTTGTGTAATTCACTGACTTTAATCCACTGTTGCCTAAAAAGCCCTGAGGTAAAGTTGGAAATAGTGGACGGTAAATATCAAGGTTTGCTAGGGAAGAACCTTTCATTGAAATTCTGGTGGGACACACTGAGGATGAGAGAAAATCACACTGACACTCTGTGGGTGTAACAAAAGTCGAAATGCAACTCTGTTTTTCCTTACTTCACCTGCAAGACTTAACCAAAACAGAAATCCATGTTTAAAAGACTGCAGGGTTGAGGGGTTGTTGTTGTTGATTGTTTCTTTAAAAGTCATTCCTCTGATGCTCACCTGGGCCACTGGGTGAAGGATCAAAATGTCAAGAAAACAAGCTAATCTTTTTTTATTGTCAAACTGTATTAAATAAGGATAATTACACACTTTAAAGTCCTTGTGTGCTTCTAAAAGGTCCCAGAACAGAAGATTTTTCATTTTGAATTATAAATAAATCCTCCTGAGTTGCACCTGTTAAGGTTTGTCATTGATCCATAAAGTTAAAATTCAGTGTCACTTACTATTCTCAGAATAAGTCACAAAGGCTTCCTCTGAAAACAGCAGAGTATAGCATAATCATATTGCAGCATTCACATAAAATGTAAGTAGAGTTATTCTCTAACTAACAGTCTTTGACTCTTCTTTGAGGTCTAAATTTTCCAAACTGCTCACTGAGACCACGAGCTGTCACAGGATGAGGAAGTATTACAGTGCTCATTCACACAGTCACACTCTGGGGACAAACTCACTTTTAAGTGATTTAAAACTGTACTAATTAACCATTTATATAATGAGACAGGGCGAAGAGCGCAAAGGGAAACATGAACCAAACTAAAAACTGAACAAGAAAACATGGACGTACAGCGGTTTCAATAGCATGACCTGTACAGGAAATCCCCCGGTCACTTGACTTCAGCCATGACAAGAGGGACCGCAGGAGGAAGAGAGGAAGGCTGTGGTGTGTGTGCGTGTGTGTGTGTGTGTGTGGGTGTGTGTGTGTGTGGGTGTGTGTGTGTGTGTGTGTGAGGTGATGGAAGAACAGAAGCGGAAGAGGAGGAGGGGAAGTGGAACTGGCTTTCGGTTCAAGGGGCACAGAACAGTCTTGTCCTTTACTTTTTCACCTTGTTGTTGTGAGCTGATTTTCCATGAGTCCCCTCATATGACAACATGTTTGGCATCTCATTTAGGAGATAGGTTGTTTTTGTATGTGTCTGTGTGTGTGTTTACGTGCTGAACAGCAATGTTACATAATAATATCATAAATATAGATTTGTTTTCATCATCAAAGCCAAGATTTTTGGAGACGTTTAATTTGATGCAACCTCAACGGATAGATTTCCACCCACACTCATTTATTTCATTTCATTTTTATACATTTGTGCTAATTAGTGACTGCTCTTTTCTTTCTGTATGGCTCTTCCCTCACTTGCCAAACAAACAGTGTAGGTAGTACTTTTGTTCTTTCTTTGGATTTTCTTTTTGTTAACTTGAGTTTTATGTAGGTGGTTCTGTTCTTTGTCTCCCTTGCCACAAGTTGTGTTCACTGTTCAATGTTCATACCCTTTTCCTCTGTTCGATTCACTCTGCTGGTGCAATTACATCACTTCCTGTGTCCATTTCCAAGGCAGCACCGGATGTTTAGAACGACAGGTGTTACATAATCCCTTGAAGTGGCTTTCTGTCACTTGTGTTAATACCGAGTCTTTTTTTGTTGCTTTAAAGCCTTCATATACAATATTTGTTTTAAATGTCTTACTTGCAACATATTGACTGTGTTAACACAATTCTCTCACACAGTTTTGGGGCGTTTTTGTTACCCCCAACACACAAGCAGATTTAGTGTGCAGCCAATTTTTTTATTGCTTGAGTGAGGTTAACATTTCATCCTGTTTGGGTGCAGAGGGCATAAAATAGCTGGTGGACAGGTTTGTGTGTGCCTGTGTGTGTGTGTGACTGAGTGTGTCAAGCGGAAGCAAGTGGGCAACAGCAGAAAAGCAAAGCAGGTGGGCACAAAGTCTCCAAACTTCTTTTACAAAGAAAACGACAACACCACTTTTGTCCATCTGTTTACTCTGAAGGCCAAGTTAGTGTCTCATTAGTTTGTTCTCACTCTTTTTCCTCTCTCTCTTAATGTCACCGCGCTCAGAAAAAAATATCTTTCAGCTCTGATCACTGATTTTCCTCCTCTCTCGGTCTTCTTATGTTGTATGTCTCCCTCTTTTCTCTCCATCTTCTTTTCTCTCCCTCTCTCTCACTTTACAAGAAATCCAGTTTTAAAACATCGACTCCCCCGACCTCCCCTTAACTCTCATGCATATATCAAAGAGTAGTCACAGTGGCTGACTTAAGCTGTCTGAGGGGCAGGTCTTCAAATATTTAAAAAGGGCACTAGCTGAATAATGTGAGGTACCAGCGCGCAGAAAGTCGTAATGCATTTATGTTAAAAATGTTTCAAACCCAGGTTAGGATTAGAATTATATTATCACATCTTAGATGTACTACTACTACACCTCTGAGAATAAAAAAACACACTGGGTGCTATCAGCTATCTAACTTCATGAAGACGTATGTGAGGGTCGAATACTTCTCCAGCACCTAGGGCAACTTAACTGCATTGCCAGTGCATCACCTTTGCCACCAGAGGGCGCTTAACCACGTTTTCGCGGATCTTCCTGTCAAAACAACAACTGCATAGGTTGTTAGTGCTGCTCATCGTGCCTCATATTCACGCTTATTGATAAATGGGGACCTCTAGTGGCTGTAAGATGGGAACAAAAGGGGAAGTCGGATGACGTAGTATGCGAAACAAGAAAATCCACTTATGGAGTGGTTAAACAAACACAGGACTTTAACTCAGTATTATTTTGACATATGTACCTGAATTAGTTATATTACGTAACAATCTTTACTTAGCCTACATCATGTATGTTTAACGTTAGTTAAAGTCTGTACGTAACTTAACTAACGTAACAAACGTAGTCCTACTTATATCAAATCAAACCATTAATTTTTACTTAATTTCACCAAGTTTTTTGATGCCTTAACCTAACCAAATATTGTTTTTTTGCTCAAGCCTAACCGAACTGCCACTGTTTCATGATATTAAGTAAGTGGTGGTCCTGTTTGCCTGTCCCTGGCACTCTTCAGCTGTCATTTAAGAGTCCTTGGCAAGCAACCTGTTCTAAAAATCAGGTATAAGGGTACTGTATCAATTTTTTTGGCACACTGATTATAATAAATGCGATTAGTTATTGATTTGAAGGCAAAGAATTATCCTGCACATAGTGCCGTCCAAAAGGTGCCTTTTTTTTCGTACACGGATGCACCAGATGAGGCAATTGCCCCTGCACCCACCCACCCACCAGTTGCAGGCACTTAATAGGAAAAAGGTGGTGTATCATGTCAGCTTAGTGGTTTCCTTATTCATAGTGTAAGTTGGTCTGAAACAGTTTTGTTAGTCAAGTGAATACTTTTTGATGTCATCTTAGGCTGAGTTCTTTTTTTCTGAGTGAAATATTTCATCACCATCAAAACAAAGAATAGTAAAAGGGTTGGGTACTATTAAAAACAAAAAACAACACAATACTGGAAAACAAAGAATGTCTGAGTAAGGATGTCACAGCATTAAAGGCCAACTGCTGTGGCTGGCATTGCAAACTTTTCTGGCACATAATAAAATAATTATACATATATATATATATATATATGTACTGTATAAATGGATATATGTATAAGCTTTTTTTGTATAAAGCTTTTTTCTCCATGGTTTGTTTAGTTTCACACGGATAGATTAATCTGCGGTGTGGTATTAAAACTTAATGAGGACAAAACTACAGGAAATGTTGAAGGTGTGGTAAAAACGGTCTAATTTCTAAATTAAACATCATTGTGTTCTTGTACTCACATGGATGGATATGATGAAACACAAGATATTATATTTAGCATTAAGCTAGCTCAGTAACATTTTATATTATGTTATTGATGTTTTTTTTGTAATTGGATAACACACACAAGAGAGTCTGTTACTGACAGTGATGAGCTGAAAAAAACGTTGAAAAACTAAAGATTTCCTAAATTATATATTTTCCTGTTTTATGTCGGTTTATTTCTGGTCATTAGTTACGAGATAAGGAAACTGGACATACCTACATTTTTCACTAATGGTTGTTGGTAACTAGAAGGTTCAAGTTAAACTCTATCAAGTAAGCTGTGTGTGCTAAAAATTAGTGAATGTAAACTGTTTAAGCCGTCAAGCACTTTTTTCTTCTCACTCACCTTCTCCAGGTAGAATTTACACCAGCCTCTGGCGAGCATAATGCCATTTGCAAGTGTGAAAAGATTTAGCTAATAATCTGGCAGGAGTGGCAGGTATTATACATTATCCTGTTTCATGCTATCTGTCTTCCTCTGCTTTTCTGCTGATTTTTCGGCTCTGTCTAAAACCACGTTTTCTGCTGTAGGCCAAAGACTGAATCCTGCCAGTCTTTTCCCCCTTCCCACATTGTAGATTTGAAACTTATGCTCCAGTTATTTGTACAGTGGCCATCAGGCCTCTTTGTACACTTCTAATTTTATCACATACTGTTCAACTATATTCAGAGTAATATGACACTCATGTGTCGTTGCCTCCATAGCTGTAATTTACAGCAGAAGGTGCCCAAAGAAGTTGTGTGTGACAAACAATACTTGGTTATATAATGGCTGGTAAGATTGGTACTCACTGCAGGGCTGCTTTATTTTCAGGTGTTTCTGTAAAAAAAATTCAAAGATGCAGTGATGTATGATAAATGTGTAGCAGTTATTTATTTAAACATTGCATAGATTGCTTTTTTTGTTTTAGCAAATCTGAGCGTGTATGGCTGGTCGTGTCTCAGTGTGGCGTGGAAGTCGTCCTCAAACTCACCTCCCCAGATACTCTCTCCTCCCATCCCTGTGCCAGTGGGGTCTTCTGTCTGAATCATAAAGCCTTTGATGACTCTGTGGAAAATATGGCCATTGTAGTAGCAAATTACATCAGATCATCAGTTCTCCCAGAAAAGTAGTTTGCTCTTGTCTACTGATAGGTGCAGTCTCAATTTTATCGCAGTGGTTTGACAAATATACATTTATAAGTCATCCTAACCAAGAATTTGTAACAAAAAATAAATGAATATCTAAAAGAACTTTGACACTACTGTTCCCTGACACTACTGCTCTGTGCCATACACTTATGGGTGTAGCAGGGAAAGGGCCAGATGAGTCTCTAACAGGGTGTAAGTGTTGTAAATGCGGGTAATTAGATGAAAACAGGCAGCCTGTGGTGTTTATAATTGCCTTTAAAGACTTTTTAAATGAAGGGTCACTGTTGCTAATCACATATTAAAGGACACACATGGCTGCAGGGGTTTGGTTGGAAGGACCTCCAAAATTACCTTCACATGGCTGTAAAAACCCTCCGATCATATGTCTTGTGATAAAATATAGAACACTCCTGACCTCTGTTGGCAGGAACTGGACCTGCAGGGCAATGTTGTGATGTGATCTGCAGGAGGCACTCACACTTTGTGCGACATGCTCCACCTTAAATTTATTCATGGACAGTTTTAATTACTTTGCTCTGAATAATATATAACACAGTCCAAACTGAGCTTGTTTGGGCTTAATAATGCTCCTTAGGTAGACGTGATAACAGTCAGGAAGACGTGATAAGAAAGCAATGCGGTGATATCTGATATTTGATAACCGGTTTTATGTGTCAAGGTGAAATTTTTAAATGTTACTTTTGTTGTACTTGCTGTTCTCATAGTAATTTCTTGAATCAGAGAGCTGACACACCGTTGACTGTTCAGCACTAACATTTATGTAGGTAATAGAACAAAGACATAATACCCTCTCTTTGTCACCTCTGCTTTTGAACAAAGTTGCTTTGGTACTTAATCCTCCTTTGAACAGATCATATCTGTGCTAAATATTGACTGTTTCATTATGTTTCAGGAGTCATGCCTTTAATGTGGATTCTTTTAAGTCTAGAGTAATGAGTGATGGAATTCCTTGAGATACATTTGAATTAATTAAAAAGGTGGAGTCATAAGAGAGAAGGGTTGGCAAAACTATGTCTTAAAAAATAAAAACACTGCTGGAAAATCATTCTTGGTAAAGGCCTTGAGTTGATGTTTATCCGTAGAATTTCACCATCTCAGTGACAGACTGTCAAATCTCATGAACTTCATGTCGAGTCACAGGGTGTAATGCAATGACTTAAAAAAGTCAGCTCTGATCTTTCAGAAGCAAGAAAACCAGTGTGGCCAATAACAAAAAGGTATTGTTTAAACAGCCTGATCAAGCTTGGACCTTTAAGTCTGTCTTTCTTTCTCTTTCTGTCATGCAGAGACCAATGAGCACAGCTAAATCAGCTTGGCTTGAGCTTTCTTTAGCTGATCCTGTGCTCTGAACCTAGCAAACAGAGTAAAGCTCCAATGAGATACTCTATGAAGAGGGAGAAAAAGGAAAAGTACCAAAATAAATTGTCACTGCCTGCCAATAGAGCTTATTAATAGGCCCAAACTGGCATAGTTACGCTATATTAGCCATCTATGTACTGTAGCTCAGGTGCTAGCAACTTCTGTGTCTGTGCTGGCAAGGATGTGAAACTGTGACATTTCGATCTCTACCTCTATTTTAAGCACCACACTCTCCATGTACACATGTAGACATCTATTTGTGGCTCACTGTACACTTTGGGGGGAACCTTTCATGTCTATTCATAGACTCTGTAAACAACAATGTGTAATACATGTGTGTAAGGAATTTGTGACTCCCTCTACTTGTAACCCTGTTAATGAGACGGATGCACAGAGACAATGGAAAACTGATGGAATGCTGCCCTGCAATGTTTTTTGGCTTAAAGCAACACACCTGTTCACACACACACACACACACACACACACACACACACACACACACACACACACACACACACACACACACGTCTATACAGCTGTACTTATGAGGACACTCATTGACATAATATGTTTTCTGACCTTAACCATGAAAACTAAATGCCTTATCTAACCTTAATCCAACCCTTATACTAAAACCAGGTTTTAACCCTCAAATAGCCCTTTAAAGGGCAGTGAGAAAGTGAGGACTGGCCAAAATGTCCTCACTTTCATGGTGTAAAACTCAAATAACGAAAACTGGTTCTAACAAAAATCTGAACAAGGGCGTGCAACCACTCACACACACATGACTGCCTTTTGCATTAAAAAAAATCAGGACATACACTTGTATGATAGGACTACATATTTTATTACCTGTGGTTGATAGAGCATTAACTAATGAAGAAGGAATTATGAACAACAGTAGTTTCCTTTCCTGAGCAGAACCTGATTAACCTGAGGGGTCAGTCCGGTTGCTTAACAGGTATGAAAGACAGGAACTGTGTTTTAGAGGCATGAAATGTAGAAAACTAAGGTTGAAATGGTTAATTAGCACTGTGATATATATCCTTTGATACATCCACACATTGACAGCAACAAAGCCCATTATGTTGCATGTCATTCTTGTAAAAAAAAAAAAAGAGAAAAAGATTAATTAAATAAATGAATCATCATGATGGTGACTCTTTATGGCACTCTGAAACAGGCCACCCTTGTTGCTGCAACGTTTCATTTATGAATCACTGGTTCTCATTGCTGACTATAGTTTTGGACGGAGACTGAAGTGGCTCCCTGTGCCCCTGGCAAGTCAAGCCGCCTTGGTCACACCCTTCCCAACTCCCCCCTCACCTCCCACTCTGCCCGCCATGTTCTGGAGGAGGAGATACGTGTAGCTTGGCTTTAGCTGGCTTAGCATTAGCAACACATAGCTTGGCGAAGAGGCGCAACAAGCACCCTGAACGCCGAAATTAAGTACTACATCTTGTTTTTTCCCCTTGAAATACCTAAAAGTTTTTTATGGGCTTGACGTTATATTCGTGGACTAACAGTAGATCCTGACGCGAGGCTAGCCCAAAAATTACGGTAAGTTAACATCGGCTTTCAAGACATTCGAGTTGTTTTGTTTTTTCCAGGGTGTCCTGTAATCCAGTTTGCTCTGGTGATGTCTCCACCGAGCACCCGTCTTGACTGCTAGTTTTAAGGATTGCTAACTAGCTTAGCATGCTACATTAGATGGCTGTCTTAGCGGGTAGCATCAAAAATACGTTTAGGAGCTCGCAGAAATAGTTGCCTATCTACCGCTATATACAGGACTGTCTGTGAATTTGATAAGTGTTAAGCTTCTCGGTACAATTAGCTTTTGAAACTGTGCAGTCAACAGTTATTATTTGTATCTGAACCAAGGCAGAAAGTAGATCTGTGACCGGCTAACCTAAACCTAAAGTTAGCTTTGCTAGCTTTGATCCAACTTTTTCTCTAAACCAAGTTTTTTTCACGTTTGAGAAACTAACGTCTGTCAATTGTGGTTTCTCCAAGCACAAATATCACAATCGTTGTAAAAAATTGAGCTTTATCATTACGGAATATGTATTAAGACCAACTTCAGCCCTAGTTGGCGTATACACTTTCCACAACCAACTGAACTAACTAATGCTAAGTAATTCAACGTTAAATAGGTTAACGTCGTTCACTAGCTCATTTTGCTAGCTAACGACAACGAGCATATACAAGTTTGCGGGTTAACGTACTCGCTAAGGTTAGCGGCAACCGTAAGTAGCATATTGGCTAGTCATTACACTCTGTATTAAAGTGACGTTGCACAAACTTAGATCGTTGCTAAGTTGTACCCGAAACTATTTCGCAATTCAAACAGGTTACATATTTGAAAATATAGTAGAGGCAACAAGCTTTGTAATGTAAGCTAGAGCTACTTTAGCTTACGTGCTATCAATCACATCAGTTCAAGGAAATGCAGTGATTTTCTGCTTTGTTTATTATTTGTTTAAAAGCGGCTTAATTTGTTTTACATCCTCTACCGATTCACAGCGTTTTATAGGGGGGACTTCTAAGTTACATTCTACTATTGCAAGTGTTGTGGACAATATTGAACGTCCACATACTTTTCAGAAATCTGGGGGAAATTCTTTACGGGGTGGGCGCTGTCTATGCACTCGCTCCATGTCCAATCGGCCATCCCTGCTCGTAGATAGGCAGGCATAAAATCTCTGCTGGAAGACACTGAACAGTGACAAGTTTATTTATTTGATGGGGCATAGTCGGAGATTCTAGTGTGTCGATGTGAGCTTTTTATTCGGAGCCGCACTGACTCCGCATAAACGTGGCCTCAGAAAGGGGCAGGGTATTGTCTATTGTCAGCATGATCAGTCAGTCATAGTGGGTGACAGATGTATCATCACCGTCCTCCTCCTTTCCCTGACTCGGCTTTGTCTCTAAGCTGAGAGGGAGGACAAAAGGTGGGGTGATACGCCAATCAGAAGGTGGCCTCTCTTCCTGGTTTTTCCTTCCCCCTTAACACTGGATATTCATCATACCTCACATAGACTTCATAGTTGCCCTCTTTATACAGCCTGTTCAAGGCCAGGTATTGCTCAGTTATTGCTACCTTTCTTGCTTGCTCAAAGACAGAACAGTGACCACCCATTCTGCGTACCAAGGGCTTATTCAGATGCAATCAGGTGTTTCAGTAAAAAAGAAGTTTTCAAATGTATTTTAATGTGGGTAGTCTTAGAAACGCAGTTCCCCTGCAGTGGAAAGTTGAAGCGGGGTCAACTTTTGCGAGAGCACAGACTGACGTCACACTGCAGAGGCCAATCAAGTGTTCAGATGATCAGACTGAACAGCCCTGCCATAAGATGGTACAAAGACTACAATTGCAAATTTTGCTAATTGGTTGAAATTTCCTAATCGCTGTACCTGTACCTGTGGTGATTGCTGCAACCTCTTAATTCTGAAATGGCCCTTTTATAGAAAATAGCAAGGTGCATTATGTTGCACTACTGCCTTGAGCAGGTTATGTAAAAGTGTCTTGTGTAAAAAGCTAAGCTTGAATGACATTATCCCAGAAGTTAATGGTGTTTTAAGTGTGCAGCCCGGCAGCTGGAATTTTAAGAACAGTTAGCAGCAGCTAGCAGCTAATTTAAAGAAAATTAAAAGCAATTAAAAATGTCTGCCAACTAGGGAGACAATTAAATCTCGGAGCTTCTTACACTTTCAGCAGAGAGCAGTCTTAACTGCTGTAAAACAAATATAGAAGTTATTATTTTTTGCCATGTTATGCTATTGTTTTTGTTTTTGTAAAGAGCTGCTTGATGCATTCACTATACATTACTCTATTCTCTATGTTCACTTTTCAATATGTTCAGTAGTGCAGGCATGTTGTCTAAAATTACACTGGGAAAGCATTATGCCAGCCTTGTATTGTTCAGTGTAATAAAACAAAAGCAGTGTGAAGAAGGGACTTGGTTTCAGGGGTATTACTCGATCTCTTTGTTAAAAGAGCTGTAGACTCTCAGCCACTTAAGGGCTTTCGGAACACGTGTTGGTGGTTTGATTTTCTTTGGGTTAGACTTGATGCGATTGTTAGTTTGGCTTGTAGGAACTTAATCCTTGATCATCTAAGTGGTTGCTGATTAAGTAACAGCATATGCTGTTTGTGAACTGAGAAGAAGTAAATAGATGGTTCAGGAACCAACTGGATAACTAATTCTCCCTTTCATACTCTCCTAACACACACACACACAAAGGCACCTGGTTATGCAAGCCTTCTATCTCCAGATCATCCTTACTTATGCTGTGTGGGCCTGCCAAGGTAGACCTTGTCTCAGTGTTCTGCTTCTCAACAATTATTGCTAATCATAGTTTACCAAGGTTTTGACAAGACACACCCAGACACTGTGGATACACGCACAGGAAAGGCTTGTTGCAGTCTTGCATGGGACAAGTCACTCGTGTCTATTGTTTACTTTGTTCTCAGTTCACACTTACAGTCATTTTGGACTGTAGAACTCAAATTCCTACAGGTCAGGTCTTTGTCACACATTTCTCACACAGGTGGACTTGAAGATTTTTTAGCATATTGTTCTTTCCTTTCATTAAAGACTAATTTTTTACTTTGTCATATCACCAATTAAAAGTACTTGGTACAGGTTACATACAGGTAGAAAACAATTTGATAGTTTAAATGAACAAGCTTTATGTTATTGATGCGTTATTAAAAAAGCAAGGATCTGCCCATGTAGCAGTCTTGCATATCACGTCTTGACCAGTCTATTGTCCTCTGTTGCACAGAGACCGATAAAATCAGATCAGAGTAATATGTTTTTTAATCAATTTTCCTTTTTTCCATTTGAATTTTATGAATTGTACTATTTAAACACATTCTTTCATAGAATATGTGAGATTAGTTGACTAGTTGATTTAAAGTTGCTGCCCTCACCAGCTCACCAGAGCCTCACCCTCACCAGAAATACTAGTCAATTAAAAAAAAAAAAAAAAATTATTTAAAGTAGGGATGTCCTAATCAAGATTTTTGCCCTTGGGTCCAAGTCTAAGGCATTTGATTTGGACTGTTTGCCGATTTTGAGTCCTGATTCAGTTTTTTTCAGTTTTTGCATTAGCCTACTAGCTACTACTGCTTGCCCACCTGCAATGGGAGATTTTTTTTTTTTTGGGGGGGGGGGGGTGTTAAATTATGTGTGATGGTCTACAGTGGTTTATGGTTGTTCAGCTGATTCCAGTGATTCAGCAGACAGTGAGATGGCAAGCAGGAAAGACGAGTTATGCGTGGGCAGGGGAATGTGTTAAATTTTACTTTGTTTATGTCAAAGTAATATAAATTTTTTTTGGTTTGTTTTTTTCCCCAAGTGATGAAATGACAAGGCAACTAAGCTTGTATTAGTTAGGTAAAAGAGAGAACTAAGTATCTGTTAAAGTTAGAAGGGACTTTCACAGTAGGCGTAAACCACTCTGTTTTCCTGGTCCAATGAGGTTAATGTTTTGCTATGACATGTATTTACTAGTTTGTTACTCTTACTCATTCAGAAAACCTCCTTACTTTACTTTGGATTCAGCTCAACCTCTGGCAACAAGAGATACACGTGTGGCCTGTTGTGTCCATGCAGGGCACTGTCAGTTCTCTGCTGATCACGTTCCATCCATCTCAAAGTGTTCGTAGTCAGGATTTTCTGTATGAATCTAACAGCTGGATAGCAGAAAACATAGCCAAATATGAAAATGTTAACACAGTTAATATAATGCAATAAAAAAACAAATCTCAGCAACAGTATTCTAGGGAAAATATCAAATGTTCAGTAGGCATAAGGCATTGTTAATTTTTTTCATTACCTGTGTTGATAGTGATACTGATTATTGGTATTTATATTTTTCTTATTGATAATACTCTCCATAATTTGGTGCAAAATATAAGGGTAAGAAGTTTTAAGAGTTCCTTTATTTTCAGCAAGAACAAGCTTTTTAAGGGCTGTATACATCCCTACAGCTGAAATTATTTTCAGCCATAAACAATACAAGATTATTTCTCTCTTATTGTCAAAACAGCTCACATTATGAAAAAAAAATTGTAAAAAAAATTTACATTTTATTTTATTAAGTAATATTGAAACATTAATGCTATTGTAGCTATTGGATACCTGACATTGCCTTGGTATAATCTAACAACATGAATTAAAACTGCTGAAATATGAAGCTTACTATGACCTGAGTCCATAACTATTAACTTATTTTTTAAATGATGTATTGAAGTCAACCTGATGAGGCCAAGACAGCCCTTTTTTTTAAGTCCTGTAAATCCCATTTGCATGAGAGTCAGGAGGATCCACTGAGGACATAATGTTAGCTGTAGCAACAACTTTGCTAAAGCAGCCAAAAATGCCGCATTGTGAAGAATATATAGAGAGTTATAGAGAGTTATATTTTATAATTATAGTGTTTCATGAGGTTGTTGGTGTTAACTGATTTTCATGCAGTTTTATTTAGCTCAATTTTTACTGACCTGCATTTTCATTTAGCACACTCTTGTACGTTTGTACGTTTTACACTGTCACTCATGACTGCAGAGCACAGAATGCAATCATGCTTTCACTACCTGATCTGAGAAGTGCTTATGCTATAAGTTTGATGATTCATTGGTCGCTGACTAGTTGCCTACCACTCTGCATGTGCTGCTCTGAACAAGTGTTGATACACACGGCTACTCAACGTCAAACATAATTACCTGATTAGGTCAGCTTTTTCATAAATACGACATGGTCATAGGTTTGCAGCTACAGTACATTAGATTGCATAACTTTTGATTAATGAAGATAGCAGAAGTGTTTGCTTGGGGTCCTGCCATCGTTTTAGTATGGATCAGTCAGAAAGTCATGTTTGCACAGTTAAATAGAATAGAACAATGCAAACATTTATTATGTCAGTAAACTATATTCTTAAACTTACTGAACCCAATGAACCCTCTGGTTTCTTAAGGATTCAGCTATTATCAGAATACTTTTAAAAACTGCAACATTATCATATTAGAAGTCATAAATATTAATATTGATCAGTCTGGAGAAAATTTTTTCATATTTTTGTGTCATACAATCCAGCCCTAATTAAAATTTCCCTCAACATCATTTGTCTTAGTCAGATATAAATATGCAGATAGCAGAGGAGACTGATAGCGAGGCAGCTGAAGATAGGTGTGTGAGTTTATTCCAAGCTGCAAGGGGTCCATTTACTAAATGCTTTTTATGGTTATCCTCCTATCCTGGCATCGACAAAGCATAATGGCAGTTTGACTAGAATGACAGGCTCAGTCATTCAGACATAATGAATGTGCATTGACACATGTACACACTCACACACACACACACACACACACACACACACACAAATCCGGTGTGCCATCTCTACTGGGCCTTGGGGCTCGAGTGATCTAAGCACAGAAGGGTTGAATAAAGGCGGGCCAGTAGCTCTTGTGGTGGGGGTTGTTCCGGGGTGTGTGTGGAGGAGGTGTGGGTGGGTGGGGGGATTGGATGGACAAGACAGACTCTTCTCTCTTCCTCCTGTCTGCTATGGGTGAATAGGTGATTATAGCAGCAGATGTGTCATTAGGTCTGAGCTGTATTCATGTGGATGCAGGGTGAAGAGGAGGGTGATGAGGGAATGTTTGGGGGGGCATGCCCCACAGGAATCACATTTCACTGGCGCTAAGTGAATTTACGGGATGTGCCAAGTTGTTTTCTCACCCCCAACCCCCATGCATATATAGTCACACTCCTCATTTCCTCACCCTTGCGCCCCCTCCAAGCTGTCCTTCTCTGGCACTGATAGTCAGGTATATCCCTGAAACAAATGATTAAATGTATACAGCCACATGCAACTTTGGGTATTGCTTTACGTGCATCAGTTGCAATATTGAGTGTCTGCAAAGACAGGTAATCACTTTCAACAGTCACCTTCTGTTCATGACAGCACTTGTTTGTGGGCATGTCAGAGCATGCTTGGTACGTAGATCATATTACTGAATAGGATAAGTCATCATGAGTCTCCTCAAATGGTCGTCAGGTAAACAGATGGCATGAAAAGATTTAAGCTAATTTTGAGCTGTTTATTACTCAGACAGTGATTTAAATTGGATTTAGTAAGTTCTCTATCAATGTAACTGTATCAATATTGTGCATAAAAGTGGGGAACAAGACTGTGTAAGCACTCAAGAAAAGTTTCTGGATAAATTTAAGTAGAGCAGCCTCTCAAATTATCTGTCGAAATGATCATGCCAAGAAGTCCCTGCTAGGCCTGCACGATTAATCGTTTTAGAACCTCGATGTAGATTCACCCCTACATGTGATTTCATTTCTAAAATACGCCGATTTTTTTTTTTTTCCAAGAGTCGGCGGCATGTGTCAGAGTTGTAAACAAGTGCTCCGAGGCTTCTCCCCTATCCTATGACAAAGCACCTTTTGGTCACGCGATCCACAGCACGCAGAATCAAAAAGTTGAGTTGAAAGTCTCTGAGGAGGGACTGATGATGTTAATCACAAGGAAAACTCAGTGAACAAATGTACGCAAAATGGATGTTGCTGAAAACCCCGGTAGTAGTGACGAGAATCAGCCCATCACCCAAACTGACCTTGTTCCGAAAATAGGTGGTACTTCGGTGTTGTGCTTACCATAGTAACCATAGTTCATGTGTACAATAAACATTTCAGTTTGTGAGAAAAAAATAGTGGTAGAAAATCTTGATTTCAATTCAAAACTTAAAAATCGAGATTCATATTTTTTCCTGAATCGTGCAGGCCTAGTTCCTTCTGTGGTGTATTTGCATCTGAGCTCAAGCTATTGCAATATTGTGCTTCAGTGAAATAGATTTTTCGTTCCATCTGGCCATATCACATAGACATAAGGACATTGCTTAGTAAACAGATAACTGATAAATTGCAAGTATGCATTTCACAACTAAGTGTTACATGCTAGGCAACTTTTTTCATATGTGTTTTCATGTGGGACTTTGACGTATAGTTTGTACAGCTGTGAGTCTGCGCTCACTTTCCATACTTGTGAGTGTGTGTCAGTCAGGAAATGATTAGAAGCTGGGCTGCTGATCTGTTAGAAACGGGACGGAGGAGTCATAAGTCTTTCCTCCAGTCATAATCAGACTGGAAATGGTTTATGATACGTCCCCTGCCACCCACCAAATGGTGGAAACACATTTTTACTCAGTCATTGTTCTGGTGTCTATTGCAGCAGTACACTGAATGCTAATATTGTGGGGATGCGAAGGGGCGTAGATAGACTCAATATGTTCTAAATAATTTGCGAATGAGGCTTGAATTTCTCTGAAATTACACAGGCAGAATTTTGAATCCAGCTCTACTAATACCAACTGTCATTCTTTGTGTCTGATTAGATGAACTTCCTGCATATTTTTTTTTGACTGCACTCGATTTTTACAATATTTTATTACATATTTTATATACACATATATATTTACACACACACATATGTGTGTGTATGTATGTATGTGTGTATAGTATCCTTAAAATGTGTATTTTAGGAAAATAATGTATAAGGTACCGCTGCAGCCGCACGTTGTTATGTAAGCTCACATTTAATCTAAACCTTATAGACAACACAAAGGTAGGATTAATGAAATAACTGAGGTAGTGCATTTGATTTCACATTCCTATCTAATTAAAGGTAAGTTTAAAAAGAGGTTTTGATTATATATAATCTTGCTTTAAAATTTTGGTATTATAAGGAAACAAGGTATTTTAATCATCCTCATCTAGATTCTTGCTATACACACATAATGAAAAACAGGGCTTGCCTTAATATTTTTTTACTCTAGTTTTTTAAAATTATTTTTATTTAAAATATAATTCTTATTATGTTATTTTATTGAACAGTTTCATTTACATTAAATGTTACCTCTCAAACCAACATATCTAGAACTAGTAATTGTTCATTTTTTTAAAATGTTTTTTTTTCTTTTTCCACCAAAGAAAAGCATTATGTCACTGTGTAGGTCGCTTATTGTAGACCATTTTTGTTTCAATGGAACACTGTGACAAGGACATTATTTTGAAAAACACTAGTTAGTGCAGTTTTTTTTTTTAGTTTTATGTTGTATTTTTCATTGCATGGATCTTTTAATTTGTTCTCAGAAATGTTTTTTTTTCTTTTGGTTGATTCGTGTCTTTTCTTTTTTTCTTGTCATCTGAGCCCACCTTATGAGCAGTGTTACCACCACACAGACCTGACTGCCCTGAAATTATTTTAACACTCTGCCTTGTGATTTATAATTGAGTCAGGTTACTGTAAACTTAAACGAGATTACAAAAGTGGAAACACAATGCTTGGTTACAACAGCCTGGCCTTGTATAAAAAGGAGGCAGGCTCTTTTCAAGTACATGGAAATTGCTTATCTAAGTGTGAAACTATGAAACATGTTGTTTTGTCTAGTTTCAAAAAGGAAGGCATTACAGCTGCCCCTATAAATACAGTCAGCTTCACATTGTTATTGTTTAAGTGTAGAAGTTTGGATTGTATTGACACAATCAAGAAAGATCCGGCAATTAGACCCAGGATCTCACCAGATGTTTCATAGGAACTGAGCTTTTTCTCAACATTTCTTTAAAGTAAGTTATGTTACAAACTAATTTCAAATGCTTCAGAAGTGACGGTTTAGGGAAGGAGAATTTAGTTGGTTGGGATTGTTGGCACCAGACATTAAGATTTAGTTGTCATAGTGTTTTAACTAATGTTCGTATTTTAGGACATTCAGATTTGGGGAATTGCTTAGAAACTGCATACAAGGGGAAACACTGTGGTGTCATGATATTTTTGAGCTTGACTGTATTAAATAATTTTCTCCTGTTTCATTATGTTGCCTTTTCTAAAGGTCTTTTTTCTTCTCTTCTTTCCACTAATCTCTTATTTGTCTGTCTGTCCTAGGTGATGGCTTGGTCATGTGGGCTGCCAGCACTGTGTGTGTGGAGATGGTTTTAACAGACGCTGTTCTGGAGGACTCAGGAACACTGCACTGGCCAGGAGAAGCATCATAAACACAAACACACACACACCTGTACACCAAATAGACTTACACGTACACAGGCCACCGCCGTGCCTTGAGAAAGGACACTGTGCACGAACACAAATCACTTTAGCTGAAGCAGACACACACATTTACATCCCTGTGTGTGTTAGCATCTCTTTCCTAATCATTACACAACAGTGTCTGAACTCCTCTCCTGTGTGAGAGTGTACTTTGATTTCTTCCTGTCTGTCCAATCTCTGCCGCCAACATGCCAAGCTCCAACATCCGCCGGCAGATGAAGAACATGGTGAACAACTACTCTGACGCAGAGAAGAAAGTTAGAGAGGCCACATCCAACGACCCCTGGGGCCCGTCGTCCTCTCTCATGTCAGAGATAGCCGACCTTACCTACAATGTGGTTGCTTTTAGCGAGATCATGAGCATGATCTGGAAGCGTCTTAATGACCATGGCAAGAACTGGCGCCATGTCTACAAGGCGCTCACCCTGCTTGACTACCTGATCAAGACAGGCTCAGAGCGAGTGGCACTGCAATGTAAAGAGAACATCTTCGCCATCCAGACCCTTAAGGACTTCCAGTACATTGACAGAGATGGAAAAGACCAGGGTATCAATGTCCGAGAGAAGAGCAAGCAGCTAGTGGTCCTACTTAAAGATGAAGACCGCCTCAAAGGAGAGAGGTAAGAGCTATATATAGTAGATTTGAACATATGTACAGTAGGGCTGCAACGATTAGTTGACGTAATCGATTACGTTGACGCAAAAAATTAAGCATTGACGCGTCGTGTTATTGTTGTTGTTGTAAATTGCTGATAAAATTACACACCGACCGCTTCATGCTCATCTGTAACTGCAGTGCACTCCAGGAAGTGCTGCACTCCAGGAAGTGCTGCACAATAACGCAGCATAAAAATAATGATTTAATTGCAATGTATTTTTGCACTGAACATTTCCTTTTGCACGGGCTCCCAGCGTAGCTTAGTCGGTAGGGCAGGCATCCCATGTGCAGAAGCTTCATTCTCCATGCGAGTCTTACTCCGGCTCCGATCATTTGCTGCATGTATATATATATAAAAAAGAAAGAATTTACCTATTTGGAGATCTACCAACCTCCACTTCCACCTCAATGCTGAACATGTCGCAGCTTGCACAGACAACAAAATGACAAAAAATGTTGCTTCTCGTGTCAAAAAATTAATTCGAGATTAATTAATTACAAAGCCTCTAATTAATTAGATTAGTTTTCTTAATCGAGTCCCACCACTATTAAAAACGTAA
>JAQNCA010000011.1:7540833-7555821 GCA_029783725.1 Acanthurus tractus
TGAATAAATCGAAAGAAAGATTGTGTGTGAGAGGAGAAGGGTTGAGAAAAAACAGAAATCCTGTACAGGACTTGAAGTAATGCACAGAGGGACAGAGGGTTAGAAGTTTATTAACCGAGGCCTTTTCTCCTTTCATCCTCTAACTTCCCAGTCCTTTGTACACAGCGGGATGACCTTGTGTGGCTGAGTGTGTGTGTGTGCGTACAATACTGTGTGTATTTGTCTGTTGCCATGTACGTGGTTGCAGCCTTAGAGATCTTTGTGCAGGGTGCTATGCATTTGTGTCTTACCTTATGGTCCATGCATGTTTTGTTGAAGTGCTTATGCTCAGATGTAGCCACTGAGTCATCAGATGGAGGCAAAACTGAAGGAGAGTCCAGCCTGTATGGGAGTGTAGCTAGGCTGTCCTCCTTGGGTGTTTCCAGGCTGAATTTTTGGGATTCCAGTCAAACTGTCTAAGTATTGTTGTTCAGATAGGGTGTAAAAGAATGGCCATGCATGTGTGACTGTTGGTGTTAATCTAACATATCACCCAGTGCCAAAAGTATCTGGAGGGGTCTGAAATGTCTCTAATTCAGTGGTGTTTGGTAGTGATACTGCTGTCAAGCCTGTCATTCATAAGCAAATAAACCGCTTAGAATTTTCTAACATAACTAAAATAAACAGTGCATCATCATGCTGTCCAGTTATCCCAAGTTATCCCTCTTTTGATGTCAAAATAATAGAAATTGACAGGTTATACAACTCCTCGTATCCCAGAACATGCAGAGTCAGCTGCTCTTCCATCTTCAGTTTTGCTGACCTTTCAGCTGGATGTTGTGACGTCCTTGGACAGACAGGATGAAACATGTCCTGTTGAGCTGATTGATAAGTTCTTGTCACGTGACCTGCAGCACTCATGCAAGGAAAAGAGATTTTTCACGTCACTGTGTCACAGATAGCCCAGACACCACTTAATTTTGGCACACAGAAGACATAACATCTGAACATCCTCTTATGTTGTTCTTTCCCTGAGGTCAACCAGCCAATATTAAAAGCAGGTTTTCTTGTTTTTGTTCCATTTCAATGATATTTTCAGAACAGTGTATAGGTTCAAATAAATAAGTACTTTTAAAGCTTAGCATGAGTTCAGTGAGTTGACTTATGCAACTGACTTCTTTTTATTTGCAAAACACAAATAAAACAATGAAAAGAGTTCACTAACTCCACAACAACAGGTTTATTAATGCAAGGTTTTTGTGTGTGCATGTGTTTTTTTATCATTTTAATGGCGTTGCAGTGTTGCAGCCCATTGTCTGATGATTTAGCCTCTAGGGCAATGGGCAACTTACAGGGGTTTTGTTGTTACCAGCAGATACAGAATAAATGCTGTCTAGCAAAATACTATCTCTTCCAAACACCAGTGACTGTTAACAGTCAAATTAGCAACTCTGTGGACACACATGGACCGTTTACCTGCATGTAATCAAAGCCTTTCAAACATCATTGATCAGTAGTACTCTCACTACATACAGACTGCAAATGGGAACCAGAAAACCTTCAATTAAATCTTGTCACTTGCCACAGAGTCTGCATTTCTGTGAGAGATTTAAGGTGCAGAAGTCACTTGTGAGGTTTCTAAAAGCAACTTTATTTTTTTTTACTCGAGACAGAGTGTCTGCCAATGTAAGTTTAGGAACTGGTTGTCTCCTTGGGTAGAAACTATGAGTGCTACTATCATCGTCAATTAGTGATTGACTGATTTATCTGGCACTCTCTGCAGACTCCTGTGCATGCGGATTTATTTATATTTTGATATCATCATCATATATCAGCCATCAGTTGCCATGCTTGTAAATATCAGCGTCGGCCGTTGGAAAACCCTTATCAATCAACCCCTAAAATCAACCACAGGTGAGCCTGGTGGTTGTCAACCCACTTGACTTTTTTTTCAAAACTCTGTCTTGTCTTTCAGAGCATGAATTGCACACTGCACAAGGAAGTCCTAACTGTGTGTGACAGGTTTTCTATGCTGAAATTTTTATTGAACTTTTTTGTTTATTTGCGCAGGCATAAAGTAAAGCTCCACAGAAAATTAAGAATGACGTATGACTTCTTGTGGTAGCACCAATAGTAGTAGAGTGACTCAGAAACTTGTGCTTGTGTCTGTCAGAAATACCAAGAAATTGTGATTATCCATATATGGTCCGTTCCCACTGCAGTGGGCAAGACGCAAATGTGTATTCCTTTACTTTGAGTCTTGTTTATTTGTCTTTCTTACTGGCTACTTACAAGTGTTGTACTGTCTATTATTGCTTTGCCAGTTTAGTCTCCCTGTAGGCTTGGTTGGACAACTTTTTTTAAGGTTTCTTTTGCTCTTGAGTAGTTTTGAGAGATTAACTGTCAAGACAGGTCAGGGAAGATGTTAGCTTTGAATGAATATATGCCATATCATGTCAGCATATTTTGGTTGGGTTAAAGAGTGTGTCTCTTTAGGCTTTTGTACCACTGTGTACACAGTCTATTTAAGGCAGACATTTAGCTGATGCTAAGTCTGGGTCTCGAGTCCCACCAGCTAACCAAACACACCTCTACCCCTGGTACTTCTGGTCACATTCCCTGGAGAGACACAGCCTGGAGGCATAGAGAGACATGGTCTGCAGGAAGGAGTCAAGGAAGGAGGAGAGGAGAAACAGATGAAAGGCTACAGTTGCAGATGAATGCCGCGAATTCATTATTTAGAATGAGTGTGTTGTCATTATTGGTCATTTTTGTGAGTCATGCAGACATCATGCTCTAATGCTGCTCCTTAATCAAGACAAAATGGTCTTAATATGTGGCATTTGACAACAGTGCTTCCCCAAGTCTTACTTGTGTCAGCGTTGTTTTGTCTCGCACAAAGGGCTTTTTTATGTCTTTGGTGTATCTTTTCTAACCTCTTACATTCAGAATAACCATCAAAATTGTGTGATGTTATCCATAATATCAGCTTGACATGATGAGTATTGTGTGAGTGTGTTTGTTCAGGAGTGTCCACAGCAGCAGTAGAGCATGTCATGATGGGTTGTTAGGACTATTAGGAGGAAAGACAGAGAGAAAAAATTCAGGCAAGCGAACATTCACACACAAACAGAACTACTGTTGACTTGACTGCTGAGAAATGATGAACAGAAAAAGTGACATCATTTGAAGAGAAATCAAGAATTGCGGTAGGTAATGTGATGATGTCACCGTGTCTTGTTATGACCTCCTACGCCAGGTTTCCAATGGAAAGAATACATTTAAGGACAACTTATTGAGTATCTATATGCATGGTGACTTGTGTAATTCTTTCTCCTGGCCAGATAGCCTGTGTGTGTGTGTGTGTGTGTGTGTGTCTGTGTGTGTGTTTGCCACGTGCAGCATCTGTGAGTTTTCTGTGCCGCCACATGGCCAAATCTAATCCAATAAGCTGAATGAAACTGTCATCCCTTACAGGCTCACTAAAGAAACCTCTAATCTCTCTTTCTCCCTCACACAGACATACACACATGCGCACACGCTCACACACACGCACAAACAGCACTTTCTGTACTGAACAAGTGTAATTTAATGTGACTTGCTTTACACTGTGTGACATATATAATTACTCTGCAGTAATGGTTGATTTTGGAGTTTTAGCATGGATATTTTCCATAGCCAGTGAAGATTTTCAGTTTAGTTATAACACAGAATGTTATTAAGTACAAAGTGACAGTGATGTTAACACACATTCTGAATGTGTCTGTCAGCTACGTCTCCAAATGCGGGTTCAGAACTGGAGCAGGCCAGACCTCAGACAAGCGGAGAGGAAGAGCTACAGCTGCAACTGGCTTTGGCCATGAGCAGAGAGGCTGCAGAGCAGGTACACACAAACGCATGAAACCTGTGCCATAACATGGCAGAGCCTGAATCCGTGGCTGTTATCTTTTCTTACTGTTTGTATTGTAAATTTGCAGATAGTTCATTGCATCCCTGGAAACGAGCTTATTACATTTCAGAAGATGACTTAACAGGAAACTTTGACTAATTAAATTTTACTTCATTCTGCTCAACATCAATACTTTCCTCGCTGTGGGTCGATATGCTGCCTAAATACATACTTAAAAACCCGTCTGAAGCCCTGTTTATTCCTGTTTTATCATTTACTTTGCCAATTAGTCTGTTATTTTATCTGCAAGATCACCTCGGGAAGCACATTGATTTTTAACCTACATGAACATTTCTTAAATCAGAACCCTGACACTTACCATCGGTGTTGTAAATCTATTAGCCAAATGATTTTGCACAACAACTGTCTTCTGTAAGCATTTGTTAACAAGAGGAGAAAATAAAAAATACAATCAGCAACTGAAGACAAAATGCATACATATGTATAAAAAAGATGATTTTTGAACCCCTCATCATCACACTATGTTTATCCTCATCAGCCATTATTTTATGACTATAAATAAACCATGTTTGCTTTGCTTTGCAGAAGTAAACTTAAGCTTAGCTAAATAGAATAAAAAAATACTGTGCAGAAAACATTCTTTCTGAGTTCCATAATCGTTTTTTCCACACTGAAAGACCAACCTTTTTAATTTCTAAAAAAAAAGTGCTGCTCATGCTCTGTGTGTATTAAGGAGGAGCGCATACGCAGAGGAGACGACCTTCGACTACAGATGGCCCTGGAGGAGAGTAAGAAGGAAGGTTCAGACTCAGTAAAGCTGGTCAAGAAGAAGAGAGAGGTAAGACACACACCAACATGGAAGTTAGAGTGACTCAGTTATTTCACAATCATGAACATGCTTCCTGAAATAGTCTCATCTCTCCCCATCCTCTTGTTCTGCCTGACCCCCTCTGCTGCTTCAGCAGCAGGAGTGAAAGCACTAACTGGCAGCAGACTGCCTAGTTTACTCTTCATTATTCTGCCTGAATAACTGGCTGACTGGAGTCTGAGAGCACGTAGAGCCGAAGTGATGAAGTGCTGCTGCAGACGTATGGCTCATGCTTTATCTTGGCACATAATGACATGACCACCATCAGTTAAGATCGCAATGGCGCTGTAGAGGATAACTGCCGACTGACAGATGGTCCATCCAGTTTTTCTTCCTCAACTGTTTTTTTTCTATATCTTAACTTTGTTACATTTTTCTTCTCCTTTGCTTCATGTTTCTTAGTCCTTCTAAGTCACTTGCTTTGTCTCCTTTCAGCCACAGTCATCTTTGATGGATCTGATGGATGTCCCGGAGCCTGGTGCCAGTGCTGATCCATGGGGTGCTGGGGCCGGGGCAGCTGCTGCACCAGAGGATCCCTGGAAGACTTATGGTACACACGCACACACACACACGCACACACAAAGTACACATGCTCTTCACTGAAAATAATCACACCAAAAGATCTGTACTTACTGTCTTTCAATAAGTTTGTAGCAAGTAAACAGTAGTGTTTAGACTTAGAGTGTGTGTGTGCGCGCGCGGGCATGTGAGCATGCTTGCGTGTGTGTGTGTGTGTCATCTCCGCTCTCCACCTGCAGCTCATAGGACTGTGACTCTTTGTTAAATTGGAATGCTGCTCCGCTGGCCCAGCAGCATTTCTACACAGAGAGGAAAGGGGGGGTGCTGGGGTGTTGGAGGAAGATATCTTGAAGGAGACGATTGTGGAGGGACAGTGGAAGCAGAGAAAAGAGCAGTAGCTTTAGAATGAGTTTTATTAAACACATGCTTGCCATCACTTCACCTATTTTGTTGTCCTCATTTTTCTCCTGCTCTTGTCTGTTTCCCTCCTCTTCATTTCCAAATTGGCTTTACCTCTTGCATGCCCCCCCTCCTCCCCAAATCTGAATCCCTCCTCTTTTCCCCAGGGTCTGCACCTAAGACAGCAGCCCAAGTGGACCCATGGGGCACTTCTCCTTCTGTCCCACCATTGAAGAGCAGTGATCCCTGGGCATCAAACTCCACTCCTGCCTCTGACCCCTGGAGCTCAGCAGCTCCTGGCCCCAAAACGTCCAACGCAGGTAACCATCAGAGAAAAAAAATTCTGCTTGTTATTTTTTTGTTGTTTTCAGAGTTCCAAGGTTAAGAAAGTCCTTGTAAAGTTCTGAAATGAGAAAAAAAGCTTTTCCAGGCATGAAAATGATTTGGCATTACCAGAATAATTGTAAAAGTTCTGAATATATTATTTACTAGTTGCAATATAGTTTTACATCATGTTTTACTTTGCAGAAAATACCTGTATTGATTGGTTCATGACGGGTAAAACATCACTGGCATTGTGATTTGCATTTGTGTATCCAGCTAGTTGGCGGAAAAGTACAATCCCTGAGTCAAGGAAGACAGTGCTAGTAGTTTGCCTATACTCAAAAACGCCTGGAAAGTACACATTTAATAATGTTTGGCTTTTGAATGACAATTATAATACACAGTTTAAAGCAAGGCAGATCCCAGTCTAGATCTAAGCTGTGCACCAACACTTCTGACGATACAGGAGGAAGTGGCTTAGGTCAGCCATGTTGAAGGGAAAAAGCTTCAAGACAACCAAAAGGAAGCCGAACAGCTTGCCAGCACTGGCACATACCTTACACCTTCTGTTGCCAGGCTGCATAATGTTACTGCTTCTACCAGCATGGCAAGCAGCCGCTGAAAGATAACTTAAACTGATACTGTCTAAAACAATCCATTGCCACATCCAGTTATCTGCTATCAGCTCAAGTGAGGTGGGCACTGAAGATATGGATAATTAGTAGTTGTTCATAGAGCTTGTGTTCTAACACAGGTGATCTAGTCAGAGCTCTGTGTCCTGACAGAAGAATAGAGACCAAACTTAGTTGTGGATAAATGGGGTATGCCTATCTTTATATTATTAAATGCACACACCACTTCAATTGGCTCATAATTCGAGGTGTCCAGGCAAACGGGTTCCGTAATGATCTTTAACAGAGGCCCTTATAAAAACTGTTGAGCTCAAACAGATGAACTGGAGCGAGGGGATTATGGATGAGTGATGAAAAATGGGGTACAAGCACTTTAAGAGAAAGAGCCTCATTATCATCCTTTTTATCCTCTAAATCTGTATAGGCCTACTTTTCTCAAAATTTTGCAAGTAATGTTTATTGGGTAAAATTTTACGGAAACATTTTATTATTAAAACTGACAGTTAGAAAGGTATAATTATGGAAGTTGATTTCAAGAAATCAGGAAAAGACAGTGTCTAATCATGGCTGGCTAATGTCTTAACAGTTATGTCAGATTGGACACATGCAGCACACAGTAACAAATGCTTTATACATCTGCATGCTGTCACTTGCTTATGTTGTCCATTTTGCCAAAATATCCATACTCATTCATACTTGTGTTGTCTGTTTCCATCTATCTGCGTGTGTTTGTGTGTCTATGTCATTTTGTCTGTGTGTATGCGTCTTCGTCTTCGTTTTCCCCTTTCAGGTAGCTTTGACCTTTTCAATGCATCCAACGGTACGTCCAAAGAGGACTTCTCAGAGTTTGACAGCCTGCGCTCTTCCTCCTCTGTCCCCACTGGTACTCACCCATGTCTTCGTCTTTCTATTGACACGGAGTCTGTGTTGTTTTTCCTCAGTGTCTGAAATACTGCTCGTCTGCAGGGGCACAGACACTAACGTCTTGTCTTTGTTCGTAAATATCACCAGACCTGAGCAATGACAGTGTTAAAGCCACATGAGATTATATATATATTTGATATATATAATATGTACACTTTAAACAGTCAGTGACTTCCCATAGCTAATCATGCAGTAATTAGATCAAACTGTGGAAAAGAGCTGTTTGCTCTGGTCTGGTCTCATATCAGTGTTATCTGATGCAGCTTTTATGTGTTTACCACTAAATACCTTATTAGACCTGAGCCACCCTGTTTATGGAATCTCTTTTAGATCTGCCTCGATACTTTGAAAATCTCATTTAGTGCATCCGAACCAGCAACAGTTGTACCAAAAGGTCACCCATGCAAAAAGTCAACCTTTAGGTTGCAGTGTGAGAGGGTTCAGCTAAACAGTTTTGGCTCAGTTCTCAAGTGTTTTTTCACATGTGGTTGGCACTGTGTGTGTGTGGTGACTTCGGTGTCTGACTCTTGCTCACCACAAATGCTTCTGGTTCAGTCAAGGGCAAGGTGAGAAGGAACACAAACACAGACGCACAAACGTACTTTTCCCGGAAAGAAAAAGTCTGTGTTGAAACCTTCCAGCCAGCTTATCAGCACGCAGTGTGTGGAGAACATGGAATTCCGAGATGTTGAGGAAGCAGCCCCCTGCAGGCTGAGTTGTAGAAATGTTTTTATTTGACTCAGCTGTGGCTGACATGAGAAGGGTTTATTGGCTGTTAATACACATTAGGCCTGTCTGATCTTATCAGTGCCTGCTTTTTTCGCTCTGCTACATTTCAGTGCTGTTCTCAGAAAACAGCTCCTATCTCTGACATTTCCTCCTGTGTGTGTTTGTGTGGCAGATGGCATGCTGAGTTTGTGTGTCTCTGTGTGAGAGCATTGCTGCTCGGGTTAGCCCAGCCGCCTGCCTATGATGTCCTCTTGAAAAAGTAGCATCTTCTAACTGTTTTATTGCATCAACTGAAATGTACTTCTCAGAAAAATTGAATTTGGGTTTCAAGTGCAGGTGAGCGCTATGTTCAGGGAATTAGGGGGGTTGGTAAAGAGTGAGGGCAGATTGAGATCAAAATAAAAATGCAGAGACAGGGTTTTCCTGTTTTGAAAATTTCAGCTGCAAAACATGAAAATGAAAAAAATCGAAACAGAAACACTGTAATTGGCAATGCTTGGTGACCTAATAAAATGAGTAATTAGATTTTTGATAAATAACTATCAAAAATGTGGATATGCGTTAAAGGTAAGCATTAGAACAGTTAAGGGCAATACGTCAAGACTATTTAAGCTAATTACATCACTTAACTTTAATACAGCCTTAAAAAACCAGTAAAACAGACCTTGGCCATATCACAGAATAATCAAAATCTAAGATGATATTAGTCTCTTATCACAGAATTGATATAGTATGGCTTTTTAATTGTAGGCCTAATAACAAAGGTAAGACATGGTCATGGGAAATGTAGTCTAATAAAACAGTCTTTCTGCACTCATAGTGTTTTTTTATTATGTTTTTTTCTCCCTAAAAGGGAAGTTCATGAACAGCTTTTGATCAGAGAAATACAACTGCTCTTTATTTCCCTAGGTGACGGGGGCGTAGCATCCTCTGTCCCATCCCAAGCCAGTCTCGCTAGCAGCAGCAGCCTGGACCTCTTCGACCCCCTGCCCACATCTATTTCCACAAACCCAACTAGAAAGACTCCAGAGTCCTTCCTGGGTCCCAATGCTGCCCTGGTCAATCTGGACTCACTGGTGACCAAACCAGCCCAGCCTGCACCAGTCGTTAACCCATTTTTAGCCTCAACAGGTGAGGAGTCAAAGATGAAAACATGAAATATTATTTCTCTCACTTCTTTTTTAGAATTTTGCTATGTTTATGTCATTTTTAGAGATGCTTGTTAAGGAAATGAGTTCTTTATCTAAATGTCCACAAAGGTGTTTTTAAGCAGGTAAACTCTCAGGGTAATTCGCTCTGATTAGATAACAGAGTGTGTTTCTTAAGAAGTGTATTGAGTCTGCCAAGACACATGGACATAGATAAGCTGGTCTGGACACAGACAGACAGACAGCTATCTGCATAGTTTTTTGAACAATGACAGGCTCTGTCTGTTGGAGCAGCCCAGAAAGAGGAAAAATGAATAATGCTGAATTTATTTTAGTAGTATATTTTTAAACAAAAGTTTTAAGCAACAAAATATGAGCATTTAAATTGAATTCTTTCACAATAATCAACATGTACTGAATGCCTCACTGACACTCTGTTGGCTCAGTAACATTTTGCTTCCTTCCTTTGTCTGTTAACCTGTTGTCATTCAGGCGGCGCTGCTCCAGCAGCCCACGCCAACCCCTTCCAAGTGAGCCAGCCAGCGCCACCCACCCTCAACCAGATGCGAGGCAGCCCCATGCAAGCCGCCTTCGGTATGCCCGAGCCGATGTCCCTCTCCTCCATGCCTGCTCAGCCCATCGCCATGGTCCCCCTAGCAGGGATGGCCCCCATGGGTCGAGTGGTGCCCGGAATGGGGGCCGGAGGCTTTGGGGCAAACGCAGGGCTGAGCGCGGGAACCCCGGCCTCCATGTCCATGCCCCAACCCCTGATGAGCATGCCCCCCCAGGCTGGGACGCAGCCCACAGGAACCACTAACCCCTTCCTTTTGTGAGAGGGGGAGGACATGTCCCAGAGTACCCTCCCCCCCCGCCTCGTATCCCTTTCTTCTCTCTTCCTCTTTGGCTCCTTAAGGAGCTTCAGAATGAACAAGGAGATGTCTTATCCCATTTATCCATTCGTAACCAACTCCTCCCCAGGTTATAGTCCCAGCCTGGTCTCCTCCTTACTCACCTGACTCCTTCACTCCCTCCTCCTCTGTCTCCTCCTCTCAGTGCTACAAGCTGCCTAGTCCTGTGTGTTCAATACTGATCTGACCGTGTGGTTAATGACCACAAAGAGTTTGCATCTTTCTACAGACTCAGAGAGTAGCAGTGGTGTTTACAGTTTATTTTTTCCCACAGAGGCAGGACAGGACCTCATCTCTTGTCCCTGTCCTACTCTCATTCACTCGCCTCCTCTCCCTCACTTCTTCCCTTAGAATCGCTCCCTTCCCTTAGAATCTTCTTCTGTGGTGGAGTGACAGTCTGACTGTACTAACACCAGGATCTTTATCTCTTCACTAGAGCTAATCTTTTATAAGCCCTGTCAGCTGGTGTGTGTGTGTATGTGTGTGTGTGTGTGAGCGTGAGCATGAGTGCACATCTCAGTGCTTTTACACTGTGTTTATTCCAGTGGGTTTTTCTTACACACACTGGAGTACGAATGAAAGATGGGCAGATGTGTTTATACTCGTGTGTATGTGTGTTACTAAGCAGGGATTTTGCACAATTTTGTTTTCTCTCTCTCTCTCTTTTGTTTTTTCCCTTTCCTCGACTGTTGGGCTCACCGTTACACCTTACCTAAGGGAGGGAGGCCGGCCGCTAAACAACACACACTGCCGCGGCTCTCTGTACCACTCAGTCACAACTCTCGTCTGGTCACTTCCTGTCCACTCGGACCTTTTTCCTGACCCTCCACACGAACTCTGACCTCTGGGGGGGTCACAGGATAAAACAATGAACACTTATCAAAGGAGATGAACCCTTGATCTCATGGGTTGAAAAGACGTGCAAGACGTTATGTTTGTTTGTGTGTGTGTGTGTATGCTCACGTGCAGGTGTACTGTTATCGCTCGAATACTAACAGCCTGTCGATGTATTTGTCACTGAGTCTCCCCCCCCAGTGTGTGTTATGAGAAAATACATGAACTGTGATGGCATCAGTAGTTTGCTCTTTGAACATATGGATGCAGTGATGCATTGTGGGACAGTTTTTTTTTTCTTTTTAGTATTTTTTTCTAGGGTTAAAGGGAAGAAGGGTGGGTTTTGTGTGTGTGGTTGTGTGCGTGTGTGAGTGTGTACAGGCAGTTTCCATGAGAAACACTTTTAACTTCCAAGTAGTTAATGAGCTAATTTTCTTTCTTTTTTTTTCTTTTCTCAGCTGAGTGTAAGTGACTTAACAATCGCTCTCAGTGAGTTTCTGAAGTGAAAGTCTAAACAGGAGAATCAAGTAGACATCTGCAGCCTTAAGTGAGTGTGTGCATTTGTCTGTGTGTGTTTGGGTGATTGCATGTGTCGTATGCACAACCACGTGTTACTACAGTGAAAGGGTTGCAAGGAAAGCTCTGGGTTTAAAGAGCAAGTCAGCCGCTCAGCATCGTGAAGAGAGTTTACCTCTGAGTGGATTTAGTGTGGCTAATCTGTCTACAAGAACATAACCTGGCGGACACAAAAACACACACACACACACACGCATGCATACATACACGTGTACACACAGGGGGGTTGTTCCAGGATTGGCCTATTGATAGCACGGGGAGTCCTCAGACAGTGAAACATGTCATGTAAACATGTAAGCAGTTGTTAATTTTGTCAGTTATTTTTTCTTAATGAGGTGATAGATGTAAATCCATAGCCAAGCCTTTCAGAGTGTCGGAGTTGTGTACTAGCATGTATCATCTTCTTTCTCTCTTTTTGTCCATTTTTCTGTCATTCTAGTTTTTTTTCACCCTATGGGTAGGCCATGTCATTTTTTTCTTTTCTCTTAGAAGCACAACTGTTACCAAAGTCATAGGGACTGTGATTTCTGAGAGTGTTGTATTTAGATTAATTTGAACAGTAGGGTTACACTTCACTGACTTTTTTTTCTCTCTCGTTGTTTATGGATACTCAAGATATCAACAAACTCCATTATTATATTTTTTTAAATTTCAGAGCTATATTTGCAGGAGTTTGCGTTAAGAAAGTGTTACTGTTGGCTGAATATCGGCACATTTACTGACAGCAGACTGTCTGTCTCTCTCTATTGGTTGAGAAAAGTGGGTTGATGAAACACAGCGGAGGTTGTATAGACCCTTCTTCTCTTTAGGTCACTGTTATTCCCTCTTTTTTTCGAGATCTGTTGATATCACTGCCAATGTTGTTACTGTGGAGGGGTGTTATATTTTTGTATTTTTTTTTCTTTTGGTGTGAGTTGGCGCCCTCTCCTGGTCTGCTGTGGTATGATAGCTCCACCGCAGCACCCTGGATATTCCCACTAAAGGCAGACCTTCGTTTCTCTCAGGCAAAAGGAGGGGCAGCTCCACCCGTGTGTATGATTTTGATGATGATGCTGATGCAGAGGGTGGTGATGATGATTTTTATGCTTGGGGTCCTGAATGAATGGATGTGACACTGACTTGCAGAGACCAGCAACATTTTTAATCTCAACTAAATATATGCAAAAATTGGAGATGGAAAAACGAAAAAAAAAAGAAGACTTAACGCTTGATGTGTTTTGCAAAGTTAGATTTGCTAATGAAGTCTTGTTTATTGAAATGCTACTACGATATTCTAGCTAAGACAAGTCACTTTCTCACTGGCCTTGATTTCACTGCAGCCTGACCTTTAACTTCACTCCAGCGATTGTGGAAAAGGTTCTTTTATCGATGCGTTAAAAAAAGGTGAAAAAAAGAAAAAAAAAAGAAAGAAAATCCTTGAACTGTCTTGAACTAACCCAGCACTCCAAAACAGTCAGATGACACTGCAGGTGAAGACTTTTCTTGATCCCTGGCAGTAGTTTCACAGTTGTGGCTATGGTGCAGTGAAAATGTGGCCTGTGTGTAGCGAGCTCCTCTGCGTGTTACTATGTATTCACTATGCTTTTATTAAGAGGACTAATTGACTTTATGGACTGTCTGTCTTTATATGCATAAACAGCCTCCTTTAATCTTTTCCATGTCTGTCTATTTACCCTTCTCATAGTACTGGGAGCAGGCTGCTTTTTTTATTGGATACGTGCTCAACCTGTTGGCATTATAACTGTATAATATAATTTATCATTTGTACTATTGTAACATACTGTTCCTCTGTATACCTTATTATTCTGTGTAATGGGTTTTTGTAGGAAAAGTCACCGTGGTATTTTAACGGCATCTAAACAAACGCAGCAGGCCGCACCCTGTTGGATGAGGACAACTGTAGCTGCAATGGTTCAAAATAAAATGTGTATCACTCAGCTCTGTAAATCTGTGTCTGTGTGTCCTGTATTCCTTCATTTTTTTAATTTTAACTGAGAGTCAAACACAAGTAAACCTGACATTTTTAGACTTAAGGTAGACCAGATTCGATTTGAGGACAAACATTTACAGGGACCAACAGTTTTCCTTTATACATTCAAACATGAACAATCAAGTGGTTAACTTGAAATTTATTTATAAAAAGTAAAAAATATGGTACAACAGAAAAAAATACAGACTTTACAAATATTTTTGAAACAGTTTTTTCTGATTCAATCCAATGTGACATTTTTTCCTACACATTTTTGCTTAAAAACAAAAAACACCAGGCACAGAAGTGTGTATGCACGTGTTACCTCTTAGATTCTTGCCACTCGGTGTCCGTAGTGACAGTCACATCACAGTGCTGTGGCTTTTCATACAAACAGGAAGTAAGTCATTTTATATTTAATGCGGTTAATGGTCTTTCATTTGATGGGGATCAAACATCCTTAAAGGCATTAAACCCACCCTTTGTCTCAAACAGTCTCTTGTGTTGTTATGTTGTGTACGGTTGCTCCTCTGTCGACCAGCCAGATGTGGCTGACTGTGTGTTCGTAGGGCTTGATGGTCCTGTGTCGTAGCCCAGTTTCTTCATGTCCTTAGTCATAATGTGAAAAGAGACGGTGACGAAGCCTTGGGAGCGAACACGCGTCACTGCAATATAGAAAATTATCCAATTCTTGAAATACTGATACATGGTTTTGATACTTAAAAAATATTTAATAAGCATTTAGAAAATGATTTAACTATTGTGTTTACATTTAACAACTTTGAAGAAATGCAGATAAATGCAGATACAAATGCACAACAAACCTTCTCTGCCTTCACCCTGGGCCACTACTTTAGGGTCAGTGTACTCGGGTCGGCGTCCTAAGAGCCAGCTAAAAAAAGAGAGACAAAAACTGTTAAAAACCAGAAGGGATCAGGTGATTTATTTATTTGAATATTATAACTCAACCAACCACAGGATTATGCACTTCCTATTTAAATCGCTCCTATTAAAGACCTCTTTGACACACACGTGATGAGTCAATGCACATGTAAAGTGCTTCCAGGTGAAGTGCACAAGCAAGAAAAGACCAGCTACATTAACTTGTAACACTTTTTTTTTTTGGCTCTGCGCAGGCACCTCACCTCCCCGATATCACGGATGCTTAGAAGATGGGCACCAATGATGTTTTGGGCAGTTTAATCACTCGTTGCAGAGTCTTCCTGTCCTAGGCCGTGAACATCCCATGATGATGTTTCCAGTCAGGAT
>JAQNCA010000011.1:7555921-7570152 GCA_029783725.1 Acanthurus tractus
ATGTCAAACAGCCGCCATTGCAGATTGATATTTCTCTGACACATTCAGCAGGGTAATGTATTTAAGTTTTACTCACTCTGGTCTCACTCACTTTGGTGTTACCCCTGAAGTTAGCTACTGGTGACAAAATACAATGCTCCATTCCATTACCCTAAATAAAATGACATATTTCTCGGAGTTTGAGCACTGTTGGAAACATTTGGGACGATAAAAGTGTAGGACTTGATATTTTATTGCAAAAATGTGTCATGTTTTAGGTTTAAATTGCAAATCCATGGGTTAAGATGTGCACCTGTGCATATCTAATAGCCCGCAATGTTGGTGGGTGTTGAAAAAAAACTGTTAGTACCTTCGTGCAGGTCTTTCCTGAAAGAAGCAGCTGGCAAAAAAACACCTACCAGTGCAAAGACCACTCACCGTAAAGACAGTATCAGTGGGACTAACACACACAAACAGAGGAGCAGTAAATATTTGATAACACTCAGATATGAGCTGCTACCCCCAGCGGTCACGACTCATCATCTCATTACCACAGCTGATGATGAGACATAAAACCAAGCACACAAATTTTCACACATCTCACCTTGTGAATTTCTGAAGTTTCCACGTGGGTTCAGGAACAAACATGGGGATGGTTCGTGTATGTCTGGGGAAAAAAAGACAAGACAATAACAAGGAGATTTCCAGTCCAACCAGAACTAGTGCCTTGGGCTGATGTGTCTAAAAATTAGAAGAAGGTAATACTGACTGCCCAGGTGTGAAGGGAATGTGTGTTGCTCCATAGCCCCTGACCACATCATTGCCAAACACATCTGGACCATACACACTCACTACGAGCTGAGGCCCTGGAAAAATAAAAATGGAGGCTTCATTTTGTGCTAAGTGGAACCTTACACATGTTTACAAATGTATAAATGACAAAACAGCTGTAAGATCTATGTGCGTCTGTGCAATGCTCACATCCAGAGGGGTTTGTGCTCTTAAAGGTTGTCTCCAGTGGGAAGTTCCATATTAATTTTTGTGAGGACTGACTACCTTTACAGGTTATTTGAGTGATTCCTTCCTCCAGCCCCTATGGAAAAAATAGATCAACAGACACAACAATGGAGTAAGATGACAACCAGATGTTTTATTGACTTTTCTGTACTCTTGCAGATAAAATAGGTTCTATATTGTGGGGACATTACGGACTACAGAGAATTTCAATTGTTCAATAGTTTTTAGTTTCTACATCGCATATTTAAATAGTACAGCTTTCATGAAAGACGTGAGATTGAATGTGCTCAGTTAAAAGCTTTCTGAGCTTTACATAACCGAGTAAAGAATAGTGACATAAAAAAGTCAACACTTTATACCATTACTGTTATTTAGTTAATACAATTTAACGTGTTGCTTTACAGAAGAGTTTTTAACATGCAAACCTGCAACGTTGCTTAAATAAAAAACAACAGATATGAAGAATAAGAGAGATCATAAAAACACGAACTAAACACCGAAATTAATTTCAGAAAACGTTAAACCTCTACTCACCGAGGTAGGAGCCCAGTCGTGGCCGTAGACAAAACAGTATTTGCAGTACAAGTTATCATACTCTGGAAACTGAAATACAAGAAAAATGTCACGTTTATGCCTGAAAGTAATCAAACACAAACGACTAATTTAGACAAATTCAAAACCTTTGAAACCGTTTCTGGCTATTGTAAAAACGGATGAAATTAGCTAACGATACTATGCTAGGCTAAAAAGTCAGAGGTACAAACTCACGTTCGCTCCCTCAATTTGACCGTTCACCGTGAGAAGAAACACGGATGGATTGCTTGTAGCCATCACCGGCTTACGGGTACTAAACAAGAAATTTAAGGTGTTTTCACTACACGAGTAACTCGGTCCAGCTCACAAGAACCCTGCTGCTAATCACTAAGCTAAAGCCTGCTCGTTGCTAGGCGACGTTTGCTCCTTCTTACGGCTACCTACGAGGTACAAACTGAACAAACGCGTTTTCTTCTCCTTCTTCTTTAAATGATTGGCGATTGGCAAACCAGCTTAAGGTGCACTACCGCCATCTACCTAAATCGAGTGGGTTGCAGCAGATTGGCAGACAGTGTTCTGAAATAAAGCTAAGGTCCACGAGATGGCGGCAGTGTACCAAACACACGCCCCACGCGGTTCAGAGTTGTAGTTTACCTGAAGGCTTCATCCACCTGCACCGGAAGTGTTGAATCAACCGTGTACATCTTTGTCTCAGGGCTGCGTTTGATCAAAACCAACGTGCTCCCAGTATGGCTCTCTTATTTTTACCCAAGTTTTTCGAAAGAAGGGCACGAGATTTGGTCAAATGCTTAAGAAACTCAGAGTAAGTAAGTTTTTTGTGTAGAGATTTGCTGACAATGTTGATTTTGTTGGACTTTATTTGAGACTTTTGTCAGTGTTCCTTAAATTGACCCTGCCATTTTTTTATTTTTTTTTTTCATTTTTTGCTTGACAAGAAAAAAGCACCAAAAAGCATTCAGGCCCATGTCATAAATCTTGATGAATCACAGTGCTGTAGCAAACAATAATTACAGTAACATTATGTTTGTGTGCGATGTAGCTCATAACACCATATTACCATATTACTGTGAAGAGTGATGGACTCTGTGTTTAAAGTAGCGTATACTTCAGGGTACTTATTAGGCTACATTACCATTTGCTGCCTTTGTTCAGATAATTAGTCATGTTTTAGCTTTACTGTGGAAAATCAGCTGTTTCTGTAAGCTCTGTCACACACACCAATAATTTCCCCCTCTGTCTTCTCCTGCGTACAACCCCCACCTCTCTGTCTTTCTGTCTGTCTGATAGGTTGCTGTGTGTCCTGCTGTCAGACAGCAGCAGGCCCCCCGAGTCTCTGACCTTTTATTGCTGCCCAAACAGCAGCTCTTTTTCCACACTCCATCTTTTTAATGCCCTGTTCGTTTGCCCTCCTCTAAGCTTTGTCGTTTTTTTGTTTTTGCCCTGTATCTTCCATCTTAAGCCCCACTGCTTCGCTCTTTCCCCTTTTATAACAAAGGTAAGGAAGCGTTAACTTGTAAATGGGAAAACAGGCCACTTTTACACAGTCACCAAACCGACCAAAAGCTATCCCCCCTGAGTAAATGCTCCCACATGATGACACTGTAACCTTTTATAAAGAAAAAAACTGTTTTAAATTCAAAAATATACAAAAATTTTAGGCTATTCATTTAAAAAAATAATAAACATTATAAACAAACAGATTCTAAAAAAAGTAGTTTTGACATCATTTCAACAAATTGTACGTATCTGTTGTAGAGATAATCACTGTAATATGTCTTGTAATATCATTCTGTGTCTCAGGAGGGGAAAGCAAGACCCTGGAGAGTCGCATTTCCTCTCAGTACACCCTGGTTGACTCAAAGAGATTGGTTGGATCCTGGCACCATGGCTGACCACGCCATAACCCTCTGCAGCCAGAGGTGGGCACTGTCTTACACCTGAGCATCCCTAGCAATGTAAACACAAACACTGCCCCAGGCACTCTGGACCTTATGGCTAACTGAGCTAACTAGGTGACAACAGGTACAGTAGCAACAGTTAGCAGTTACTCTGGTGTTATGGTGCCCCCTTTATGTTTGGAGTGTTACAACAGGTGGATTTATTCTATTACATTGCACATTTGAGTCTTCTTTCCCCCTCTTTCTCAGCTGTTTCCCTCCTGTTTCTGCCTGTACAGTGTGCTATCACTTTTCTTCTCTCTTCCAGTATCACGCTATCCCTGTTTTTCCCGGTCCCACCCCTTTTCTGCCTCTCCGTCCCCTCCGCCCGCCATTTTTGTCTCCCTTTGTTTCTCCACCTCCTGCAGTCCCTCTGTCCTGATTTAATCTTCAATCATCTCCCCATCGCTTTGTCTCCTCTTGCCAGCATCACCCGCCTCTTTCTCCCCAATGTCCTGCCTATTTTCTCTTCTTCTTATCCTCCTCCTCCTCAAAACTGACGCCATATTTTTTTCTCCTCAATTGAACATGTAATAGTCCTCCTATCTTCTTTGTCTTCCTCTCATTCACCTGTCATGTCTCTGTTTCTGTTCCTCGTCCTCCCACTGGCAACATGTCCCTCTTTTCTCCTCAACTCCCATTTCTCTGACCCCCTTTTGTTCCTCCTCCATCGCTCTCGTCCTCCCTCTCCCTGCCAAATGCCTGATTTAGAGTCAGACAGCCTCACGACTGGCGGCCCATTTACTGTAGCTGTAAGAGTTGCCAGTCCAAAGGGGTCATGCGGCCTTAAGGGATCTTATATTTTCTGGACATTTTTACCTGAAAACTCAAACGAACTCTGAAAGCAGAAGTGCTTTACAGAACTTGCATGTGTGCATTTTTTAAACATAGGCCCACAAATCCCATTGCATCCATTAGATCTATTTTTTTTTAGCAGTTTTGCCCAGAAACAGCTATGCAAGTCTAGAACACATAAGAACACACACATCATCGGTCGCCTCGTGCCTTTAACAGGTTCCTATATGTGACTAAAAGTGTGACTATGTTTCTTAAACGTATACCTTATGGAGATTTTTTTTACGTCACAGAACATACAGAGATCTCACACTTGGAAGCTGCAGCATCTCGGAGAAGATGTCTCGCTGAAGTGCCCTTCACAGGTATTTGCTGGGTGAGTGTGATTCATCCAGAACAGGGGTGGAAAATAGAGAGAGGTATAGAAATATAAGCGATAGAGTCGGAGAAAAGGCTCACACTCCTATTTCAGCCTCAACACATGTGCACTCACTACACAGATCACTAACAAACTGTCGCTAAATATTATGTATGGCACGCAGGTTTCTATGAGTCATAGCGTGTCTAATTTTCAAATGCACACACAGAATAGGCTTAAAGAAGTGAGAGATGCTGACAGAGGTTAATGTCTCAATATGTGTGAGACTAATGATCCGTGACTGCCGGTTTACAGATTCTGCTTCAAAGAGATTGGTCCTGACACATTACTACGTTTTTACTTCTGTTTAAAAGCTAACAAAATCTCCATCCAGACTCGTGTTTGAGCACTGTCTCGGAAAAAAATCTCGGTCTAAGCCATGATTAAAAACACAGATCATATGACCACTTAGGTGCATTGGGCATGAAAGTGCTATTGTCAACAGGAAATAGAGGGTTGGCTGCTTGGTTGCCGGAAAGACCACGCATCAAGGACAGCAATGGCAAAAAGTAAGATTTGTAATTTCTTGTCTGAATTAACGATGCGGTGGAAATGGTACTGAAAGTAACACGAGTACAAGGCGGTCACAGCGGTGAAAGACAGAGACTGGAAGTCACTTTGAGTAGACGTGTCATGACTAAGAAGACCCAATCATGAGGCAAAGGTGGGCGTTTGTGTCACTGTTTCCAAAAGTCTCTTTTTCTTCCCGTCCAGTCTATAATGCGCTCACAGTTTTCCAAACAGAGACAGTCAGCTGCATTGACAAAAGTTTCCATATTTTAGAGGCCATAACATGACAGATTTTTTTGTGGATAACAGGCATAAACAAACGACAGATTTTTTCTTGTTTTTAAGTGATTTTATACTTAAGAGGTGGAACATAAAGCATTTGCTCGGATGTGACATTGTGACGTGTAGCACAACAGTGTCAGCAACCAGTCGCCTCGGTTCCCTCCTTTATACTAAGATGCTAATGTGGCATCATTGCTTCCTCTACTGCTGGCTTTAAGGTGGAGCATCGACGCCCCCTGATTTCATGTTTTCTTTCTTTTATACTGAAGGGCAAGGCAAAGTAGCAGCACAACTTTTCTGCCATGAATACACTATGTAAAATAGTCCACTGTCACATATCACTAATACAGTTGCAGCCTGAGGAAAAAAACGAGTGAAGGAAGCAGTGAGGAGAGGGTATGGTCTGAAAGGATTAGAAGAAATATTTCCTGAGCCTTTCGTTGTTACAGATACCAACATGTCAACGTTAGGGAGTCTCAAACTATCTTCGTACCTTCAGTAACTTCCTACCCAGGCAGATTGTGCCGCACTGTTCCTTTATTAAAGCTGTCAATTAGCTCCACACCAGCCGCCCACAGTGGATTTCCGAGGACACCTGTGTAATGATACCTGCAACAGTCGAACACAAAACCCCGAGCTGTCTGTTGCAGCCCTTCACATTCAGTTTAATGAGCTCCTCCTCTGACTGTCTCTCTCTGTCTTTCTGTTTTTGGCTAAACTGTCTGCAGAAGTTTCTTGTCTACATTGTCTTCTTGTCTGCCTAACCTGGGCTGCTTGCTACAGTGGCTCAACTCTGAAGTTTTTTTTGCTGTTTGTGTATGTGCCCATGCATGGCTCTGTGTGGTGCATGCATGTATAGTGTGTGTGTGTGTGTGTGTGTGTGCGGTCTGTCTTTGGCCCAGTTTAAATCTTTATTCCCTGTGGGAGAGGTACCAAAACTCAGCGTCATATTTTTAAACTGCTCCTCTCCTCCTCCCCCACACTGCCCTCCAGTCTCTTTCTCTGCCTCTTCCCCAAATGTCTCTCTGCCTCAGTCTCAGAGTCCTCATGGCTCCCAGGGGCCCATCTGTCCAGGATCTGCCTGCTCTGTTTAGGCCGAAGGCCTCTTTCGATGGTTGTAAACATCAGAGCAGGTTCTCCAGCAGGGAACAAGCTTTATTCACACTCAAGTCAACAATTTGATCTTTAAGGAATTAGTCTGACATTTTTGGACTACTTGTTTTCTTTGCTGAGAGTTTAATGTGACAATCGATGCCAATAAAATGTCTATCCACTAAATATAAAGTCAGCAGGAGGCTAGCTTAGCTTAGCGTAACATAAAGACAGGAAACATGGAGAAACAGCTAGCCTATACCAGTCAGAGGGTTTGAAAATTACTCTGCTAGCACCTGTAAAGTTCACTTGTTCTTATTTGTTTAATCCTTGAAAAAAGCTGAAATATTTTTGCTTGTATGGGAGTTTATTTCTCCCTACCTGTAAAGCTAACTTTGTTTGGTCTGTTGCTGTTATTATCACTGTGACTAGCTGCCATCTCTCACTGGGATATGTGTCATGTTAGCCAGCCAGAGTCAGCAGATGTCTACGAGAATGTGACAAGCAGAAAAACAAAAGTTGTGTAAATGGATGACTGCCGCATGCAAATTCACCTCTTGAAAGAATTCTTACCAGTTTCTGGCAACTTGCTGTGTTTCTAACGAACCACTAAAAGTTCATTTATAAGCTATCATGACTTTGTGGCAAAACGCGTTCAACCGCTCTACACTTGCTTGTAAACAGGAAACCCATCTACAGTCATGATTGCTTTGTGAGTCAATAAAACCTGTTAAAAACCACAAGGCTTCGCCGCTTTGCCACAAAAACTGATATGCATCGAGTTGACAGAAAAATAAAAACTACGGTGAGCTCAGTGACTACGCGGCCGGCCGGTGAGAGAGGAACCTGAATTTCCCAGCAGCATCAACCTCGTCCTCTCGTCTCTGAGAGCCTGTTCTGCCCGCGGGCTACCACACCGCTCTGCAACCTCCACTGTCCTTCACTGAGGAGGAGGAGGCGAGCAGAGCATGAGCATGGGGGGGGGAACAAGGTGTTACGAGGGGAAGTTACAAGGGCAAAAAATAAAAAAAGGGAAGCTATTGGTGGGAGAAGACAGCTGTTTTTAAGGTATCGTGATGGAGCGAGCAGAGGGGGAGAGGAGAAAATCAAGCAGCTGGTGAGGGGATGGTGAAAAAAATAGATAAGAAGATCTCAAGTTTTTTAGTTATTCATCACTAGTTTGAGTCTTTAAGGTCAGTCTGGTCTACTGAGCCAGAATCATGACACTTGACTCAAGGTAAAAAAAAAAGAGGGACAGAGGTTGTTATTTTTGTTGTACGTTCATTTAAAGCTCCACTTTTGACGTGAATTAAACCCCTAAAACTTATATTGGTTGATCAAGTTACATATTTCCTGTATAATCCCTTCATGTCTGTCTTTGCCTGAGATGTACTCATACACCTTTGCCTTTCTGTGGTACGTGCAGATTTACCGCTCTCGTCCATCACTGTTCGCCCGTAGCGTCGACTCCACTCATCAAACAGACAAACCCCAATCAGCAGCCTCATGTAACGTTTGTCGTAACTTTCTTTGCAGAACCCTCAAGCCATAGAAAATGCCCTGTCAGCGTTTGATGTTATCCATAATGCAACTTGGTGGGCTAGTGTTTGCTAACATCAGCTACTTCACCGCAGATTTGTTTGGACTCAGTGACCAGATAAAACACCGATCCTTTGTTAACACATGGATGCTCAGCATTTCTCTCTTTGCAACTTTGCAAAGAAAAAAAAACATCCTAGTATCTCTTGGAAAATAGCAAAACTCAGCTTGCATCCCCACATCCCCCCCATCCCCCCACCCAACAAGCTGACTTAACACGGTCACTTTTCCTTTAACCATATATTCAAATATTGTTATTATCATCATTAATTGTCACTCTCAAACAAATTTTAATCCATAAAAGTTACACTTTTGTTTAGGAAAGTTATACATTTTAGTTGTGCAGATATCAGTCACTCACCAACTCTGATGATGAATTTACAAGATTTCAAAAACACTCTTTTCCATTTGGGTCATTATGTACCAGCTGCACATGTGCTCACTTCATTTTTGTCAGCTGTGCCATCAGCATAAAGTCATAGCTTGAGTGTAAAGGTGCAGAAGTGCACACATGGAGGAACCTTAGCATCCAGCATTTGCTGCTTTAATTTCACTTCATTATTTTTCAATAAGAGGGAGAGCAGGAAGGCCAGAGAGGTGCCGCATTGATACTTGTATATTTCCATAAGCTAATCTTCCACATCTGCTCCAACACCTGGCATTTTCTGAAACGCAGCTGAATGGCTGATTGAACACCAGTTGGAGTGGTCAACACGAGCAGCCAGATAAAAAACAGGAACTAAAAAGTAATTAAAGAGCAACTTCTTACCAGCTTATGATGTTGCCTTGTGGCCTCGCGGTGGTTTAACATGTGGTGATGTAGAAGTGTACTTCAGTGCACGGTGCACTTCACTGCTCACTGTGGTTTTTGGTGTCAGATGTGACACTTTGATCACAGCCACGGTTTAAAACATTCAGAGGAGGCTTTTCATCCTCGTGTTAGACTGCTGTTTAAATGACTATTACATGCAGTGCAATTGCATCAGGTTAAATGCCATTTTTCATAAGGGAGGAGAGGAGATAGAGCAGACGTTCCGGACAAACAAACACAATTTACACTGCATCAACTCAGAGGAACAGGGCTGATAAGCACACAGAGTAATAATAGAAAAACTTCTCCCAAGAAAATTGCCCAATATAACAAAATGACAAATTTCAAAAATGACCACTGAATGCTGCAGGCCTCACAGTGATGGTCTAAATTGTAGCGCTGTCACCAAGTAGCCATCAGTGTTCAAGGCCTTTGCACACAGACAAAAATCCCAGTTTAAGGACCACCAAGCTGCATGCCTGAGCAACAGAAATGGAGCTTGTATTTCCCATCATCCTTCCTCTGACCCTGAACACAAGCGGATTCCGAAAATGGACAATGGATAAAAAGCCTGAAGACAGATAGATGAAGCCAAAGGATTCCTTTAGCTGTGCTAGTTAGCAAGTCAGGGGCCATCTTGGTAAAATCACCAGATTACAGCAGCTAAAGGCTCAGAGGGCATTTTACGGCACCAGATGCACCATTAAATGTGAACGTAAACTACCTTGTGATGGTCCCACTTACAAAGCCCAGCTAAACTAATACTAATACTAATAATAATGGTTTTAGATGACTTGAGGTGCCACCTGATCGCAGCATAATCAAAACTTCATGGGAAATAATGAAGCCTGGAGCACTTTTGTTGGAAAATTGCTCCAATCTCTCCCCTGTATATCCGTTCTGCTCTGGGACTTGGAAGCCTGTGTAGGATTTTTAACCTTCATTTAACCAGGCAAACAGTTTAAGGACCAATCCTTATTTACAGCAACAGCCTGGGGGGAGCAGTTGGAGAAAGAGGCCGAGTTACACACATTCAGACGCTCGTTAGTCAGCACATAAGTGCAATAACAGTTTCACAGTTAGAGGTTCGGCAAGCTTTTCATGACCTGACAGAGTTCTAGAGAGGAGCGTGTTTAGTAAATCAGGAGAATTTGGTGAGCCGAGGCAGAGTTTTGTCTGCCTCTAAGCTGAAGACTTGATTCTTTAGGCTGATACTGAAAACTAGATATTTGGCACAAAACATGTGGCTGCTTAAAACTTTTCAGAATAGTGGAGACTGAAGAGTCACAAACTGTGATTATAGTTCAAAAAAGAATAATGGTGCAAACTTTCAGAGGGTCTCTCCTCACTCATCGCGCTCGTCTGCACACATTGCCAATCAAAGAGAGAGAGAGTGATTTTTCAATTTTTTTCATTCCAAAAAGATACAAAAGTGTTAAATGCTTCCTCTAACTATTCCAACACTTAACGGGGTGTGAGGTGGCAAATGTCTCAGATGCTGTTCGACGACCTGACGAACGCTTTGTTTAAAGGCACGCTCAGCCTTTATTTACATTTCTGTTTGACGGAGGTAACTTCTGTTGGTTAATGCCCCGTCCTTGTCCTAACAGAGATACCGTGATACCATGACTGCTCTCGGTAACTAGAATTCACGTCGACAGTCAAGTTGTGTAACTATGCAACTCAGGCTGCTCTGTAATTACAAAAACAGACAACTTGGCATTTGATAAGACTGAAGTGTTTTAAAAAACAGTCTCTTACTTGCCTGATCTATAATACTTGTTCTGTAAGTTAAATTAGGAAACGGTTTAAAATAAATAAACTTTCTAAATAAAAACTGCGTCCTAAGAACAGAAGTCGCACCCCTTTTTTACTTACAAGGTCTTCTCGTTCTTCCTGAGTGTACTGGGATGCTTCCACTCTCCTCCTTGATGTTTTCCTGTCATTCTCCTCTCTGGCTGCCATTGGGGAAGCAGCTTAGATGTGCATTACTGCCACCAACTGTCGCTCTCGCGTCCTCAGGTGATGTGGTGAGCAGTCCTGCTGCCCAGATCAGGTTACCTCAACTCATGCGGGCAGCTGTATTAGCAATATCCCGCAAAAATTGTGAGATTAGTGGATAATGCGAGAATGCGGCTTGGATTTATCACATCGGAAACTGTACTGCCAAATGTCGCCTGGTAAATACTGTCATGTCACCTAATCCTACTGTAGGTGACGCACATCTGTCTGAGGGAACTGGCTTGTTGTATATATTCCTGTATAGGCACTATGTGTAACATTTTAGCACCAATTACAGAGCATTTGCTTTACAGAAGTTAAATTGGTACAGAGTACTGGTGTATGTGAAAGTGGAAGAGCGTATGGAAACATTAAGAATGTAGACTGAGATTACCCATCAGTTTGAATCGAGTCAGTTGATTTGAAGTGGATTTGACTGCAGTTTTGTCACAAGAGTTTTGACGAAGTTTTTTCAACCTTTTAGAAGTTTTATTGTGTCACATAATCCCACATAGGAAACACACACACACACACACACACACACACACACACACACAAACATAAATACAATCAGCTGTCACACTGACTAAGACATAAGCATATACACACACTTTTCTATGTTGCTGGTCACAAAATGGTGCCAGGATACTGTGAATAATGTGTGAGCATATAAGACACACATGCCGTCCCTAAACAAACAAACACAGTTTACTGTCAGTGCTTTTAGCTTTTTAGCATGCGACCTTGGTAGCATCTCTCACCGACAGAAAGAAAATCCTGATACGACTTATAATCGTTTCCATCTTCTCTGTGCTCTACATGTTTGCCTGTTGCCTGTGTGTTTGTGTGTGTGTGTCACAGATCATCACCATTCGAATGGCGTACGTCTGCGTCTGCTTTTGCTTACAGTGAACAACTGCCCTTAATAAAACTTTAATCAAAAGATAAAAATGACTCATGTAAAGAGAGCCGCCGCGTCTCTGCCAGCGTGAGTTTGTCTGGACGTGCGTCGAGCAAACGAGCGAAAGAAAGCAGGTCAGGTAAAAGTGTCATCGATTTTGTAACTGGCGTCTGAGGAATGAAGAATCCATTTGTTATGAAAGCCCATTAGTAATGTATGCATATCTGTACGTGTGTGTGAAGACAGGAAGAGAGAGAGAGAAGGGTGGAGGAACAGAGCATCATCATTTATATGGTTCCTCCATTAGCCTGAGTGCTTCCGTGACAACATAATGGCTGTCGCCCAGACAACAGGGTCACCGTAGTTATGAACACACCCGGCAACTGCTGATGTCAGTGTAGTAAAGTGTGTCCCAAAGTCCCACATGGCTGAAGCAGATGCTCATACACAAACACACACTCACACACACACACACACACACACATACATCCTCAGCTTAGGCAAGGCAAACTCTTTAGGATTTGAGAGGTTTTTTTGAACTAATCAATAATGAAAGAAGGGATGATGGGAAATGAAAGAAAGAGCTCGAACGAGTGAGTGATGGAGAAAGACTGGAGGGAAGCCGTGAGTGGCTGAAAATGAGAGAGATGGAGGGCGATGGAGAGCCTTCCCATGGGAGTTGTTTCCAATAGAGCGCAGATACAATGGAGTTATACGGGTCCATTTTCCCAAAAAGCATCTCTGTGGTAAGATTATCTGTTCCATTATAAACTGATGGACTAAGAGGTGCTCACGAGGTTTTTTTTTTTTTTTTCGTGGTCTAGCTCATATTTACTGTAACTCGGGTCAAATGGATTTCTAAGTGACAGGAAGAGAGGAGAGACAAACATATGAAGAAAGAGGAAAAAGTGGTGAGGAGAAGAAAAGTAGCTGGAAGATGAAATGCTGAGGTTTTGAGTGTTTGGAGATTCTCCAGGCCAACAGCTAAAGTCCAGGTGGAGAACATGATTACACTCCCCTTTGTAAAAAAAAAAGAAAAAAAAAAGAACATAACTAAATTGAATTAACTTTGCTGCAAACCATTTTCCGATTATAAAATCGGAGAATTTCCAAATTATATTTGGCTAATTAGAAAAACATGGAGCCCTTCTTCTGTTTTAAACAGAACCATTCCCACTGCGTAAACATCCATTTTGCCCCAATTTTTTCCACTGCACTAATTAGGGAAAAAGATCTGTTAAGTTTATTGTTGACAGGTCGAGATGTATTGACTTTTCGTGCTGTCAGTGTGGTCTTTAAGTGGTATGAAAGAGTTGTATATCTGTAGTACATTAAAATGTATTTAGTCACTTAAGCTCAAGGAGCAGCGCATCAGTTTGTTGAACTTTCTGTCCAGTATCATAAATAATAAAATGTGTGTTAATGGAAATTTGTGCGGGCATTAATGGTTTCTAGAGCATGAATCTGACCGACTTTGATGAAACTTTAAGATCTTACCCAGCCCTTAACAGGTCAGAATTTCAATTTGTACCGTAATTTGTCCAAAAGTCCATGACAGACCATAATTACCTAACGTAAGGGTGCTAATACGCCAACATAAGATGTTAAACAAGGTAAACATTTTACCTGCAAAGCATCAATGTTAGCAGTGTCATTTTATGTATGTTAGCATGCTGGTGTTAGCCTTTAGCTCAAAACATTCAGCTTTGTGAGGCTGCTTGATATAACAACCAGCACATCAGCAGACTCTTGGTCTTTTTTAGGCTATGTTAAGGGAGCAAAGAGATGGGTATCAACGCCAGCGATGGTGTGAGAGACCAGACAGAGAAAAAAGTGGAGGAAGTGAGAAAGATATTAGCAAAGGTTACAGTTCATTCCTCACCGATAAGCTCATAACGTCGAACCACTGCTAGAGCACAGAGTTTATTACAAGGGACATATGGAGGAACGAAAGATGTGTCTGTGTGAATGTAACATCGTGAGAAACCGTGTGAGTGTGTGTGTGTGTGTGTGTGTGCGTGTGCGTGCGTGCGCGAGCGAGTGTGTGAAACCATGTGCGCAGCAACACATGCAGCTGTATGACTGTGTGTTTTTGTGTTCGAAATATACAGAGCAGAAGGCGAGGGTCCCACAGGCAATAAAATCTATATTTCAAGAGCTGCAGAGATGCTGTAGACTTCTGCCTGCCTCTTTGAAGACCAGAACTAGAGGGGAGGGATGGAAGGTGGAGGTGAGGGGGGTGGGGTGGGTGGGGTGAGGTGGTGGTCGATGGAAGGAGAGGCCGAGGACTGGAGGGAAAGAGATGGACCGTGGGAATATGACGCATTTATTAAA